>APFE031453522.1:10549-24191 GCA_000404065.3 Pinus taeda
ACCACTTCAGGCAATTTATTAATAAAAGAATGAAAATTTACATAAGCTTCTCTCGTGAACGGTTAACCTACAAATGACCCTCCATGCACTTTAAATAGAAATCATGGACCAATCGGGTGTTAAGCCATAGATCAAGTGTGGGTAATACCGAGGAAAGAATGAACCGTCGGATCACTACATATCGTGGCCGTCGGATTGTAAGTTACAAAAGTACATAGTAAAGAAACACACTTTACCTAACTCTATACTAGACCAAGTTATACTTAACTATATTCCTATGTGTCGGAATATCCTAACATTCTCCATGCTTGTGTCTCACCCGAAATCGTTTTGGATCGTTAGATCAAGCGGATCCAGAGCAACAATCAGCAAGTGTCATGCAATTTTGATTGATTGGAACCGATAGGGTTATACAGGCGCGGTTATTATATTTTGAGTTCTGGAGGTTAATCACATATTGGAGGAGATGGGGAAACACATGTTAATGTGACCTGCGGAGATGTGATTGCAATTAGCGATAAAGGGAAACCTCAGTAAATGTGCAAAGGCTGTAAAAAGGTGGAAAAGGTAAGTCACGCATGATTATTGTGTATTTCTATTATATAAACATTATAATAGAAATAGCGTGGATATAAGGGTTTCATGTGGTTAAATTCTATATAACCAATGTAAAAGAGTGGGAAGGTTTTATATATATATATGCAGCTAAGGGTTAATGAAGGTTTATAAGGGTTAATGACCCCCGAAAGAAAGGATATTGACTAAAGTTAGTCTATGGTTGATTTATGAAATCATTCTGCATGAGACTTGAGTAAGGGGGCCTTAAACCATTTATTAAGAATTGAAGATTTAACTCCTTAGAGAGTTAAAATTCCTAGGACAGACAGGATTTATGCATTTGACATGCATATTGTGGGTGTAAGCGGGGGTAACCCTGCGTCAGATTTAAGGGTTAGTTTTATGAGAGATGACTTACGAAAGAACTTCCCAATCCCTAAAATCCTTATTGTAATTGGTATCCCGAATGGTTCTTGAAGAATTGTCTTTTCAAAGGAGCGGGACCACACGGGACCAAGTGGACCCGGTCTAGGATAGGAGGAATGAGTATGGCAACCAATGATGATCTTACCCTAGACAAGGTGGGAAAGCATAAAAGAAAGGATTTTCACTTGAAAGTGTGGACTTGATCCAATGAGGTGCTAGCCTTGGGGATGCTAAGGCAAAGTTTGATCCCGGAGCTAGCGCTTGGCTTTTCTCCCAACTCCACTATCGAAATGGCTTCAAAATTGGAGGAGACCTTGAGAAAATATCAGCGCAGGAGACCCTAGAAGATCAAACTTTTTGGAGGGCTAGCTTGTCGAGAAATTGAAGCCCTAGGTACCACAACTTGGCTAGACCTGAATGAAGGTGAAAGGATGTGATTTTTGGTGACCATATTTTAGTAGATCAGTGCCTTAGTTTTGGGAGAATGGATTCAATGATGAAATAATGAGTAGGATTCTTGATTCTTGGTCAAGGAGGCCTCAAGATCACTTCGCTAGCCTTGTAGGTCAAGGAGAACCAATCTTGTAGCGTTTATAATTCGACGTGTGAAAGAGATGGCTTATCAAGCTCGAATTCTTTTATAGAATTACCCCTAAGAGATTTCGTTCATATTACATGGCCCATAAATTGAGAGATGCTATAATAGAGACAAATTTCCACAATTTTAAGCAGTAAATGCATGCAACAATTAGCCCTAGAAATAGTGAAAATCCCGCAACATGATTAGGATGCCCAGGGGTGCTAGCAATGTCCAAAGTGGGAAATTTATTAAAGAAAGACAACCTATTTGAGGTATGCATGAAAAATATGTAGGAGTCTCCAAGGTGAAATTAAAGATGCCTAGAAAAATGCTTGCTTCACCCTACAAGAATTGACTTTAAAGTTCATTGAAGAACTAGGGCTTCATTCTTCCAATGGAGTCGCCAATAATGATATGTCAATATGTCTTATGGTGAACAAAACACACATTTCGCGTCCCCGGCAATGGGCCAAAATGTTACCACTCAAACTAGTAGGGGATCCCTAAAGGACAAATGCTAGACCAAGGGCAACAAATGGAGACTTAGCCCACTATCACCTCGGCTAAGGCTCCCTTCTATTTACAGACTTTCACCAATGAGAGAAGACCCAGTATATTATGGAGTCACCGATGAAGGATAAGTCAATGGAATGATGGGGGTGACCCTAATAATCCCTTTCCTGGAAGAGTAAGAAAGATAAGGCTTGCTTGCTTTCTAAACAAGGCACAACGTCTTCTAGGGAAAGGAAGGGAGGATTTAATGGTTAGGTTTATGAGATATGACTTATGAAAGAACTTCCCAATCCCTAAAATCCTTATTGTAATTGGTATCCCATATGGTTCTGGAAGAATTGTCTTTTCAAAGGAGCAGGACCACACGAGACCAAGTGGACCCAGTCTAAGATAGGAGCAATGAGTATGGCAACCAATGATGTTCTTACCCTAAACAAAGTAGGAAAGGATCAAAGAAAGGATTTTCACTTGACAGTGTGGATTTGATCCTATGAGGCGCTAGCCTTGGGGATGTTAAGGCAAAGTTTGATCCTGGAATGTTAAAATTGGCAACTAGGGCCAAACTCCATGTGGGTCATCTTATTTATGGCAGGTGATATTTTTCTTGGATTCCTCTCACCGAAAGGTGTAAGATTGATCTAAAGATCATCCGATTCTAACATGTATTCATGGAGATATGAATTTATTTGTGTTATGGGACAATTCGTCAAGGTCGGCCAGCAACCAAATTGCCCCCACTTGTGCTCAACATTTTAGTATAAAAAGAGGCGGCTTACAAGTCATTTGTTACACACACTCTTGTGATCTCTCTTCATTCTGTTTTGGGTTTGATGAAGATGAGATCTAGAGAGAGTGCCCTAGGTGATACACTGCCCTAATAAGAGATGCCCTAGAAGTTGTGGAAGGCTCCACGCTGTCATGGAGGACATCCCTTATCTCAACCAAAAAGAAGCCCTAACACTGCCTTATGGAGAAGCCCTAACATAGCCTATGAAGAGGTCTAATACACAGCCTAGAAAAGGGTCTCTACGCTAGATGGATGCCCTAGAACCTTAGCGCAGTCTATGGAAGAATGAAATCTTTGAAATTTCCCTAGCCGAAGCAAGAGAGGGAGGCTTTAAGACAGCGTGGAAGAGGCTTGAGTTCCTCGATGGAGGCCAAGTTAACTATTGGAGCAGTGGTTTTTTTTTGGGTCACTTTAGTGGAGGCCAAGAGGTTGTCTTGGATGCCGCACACTATTCTTGAGGGCCAAAGGCATGAGGAGTTGTTTCGTGGGGTTAGAACCCTTAGAAAGGGCTACCGCAGCAAGGGATAGGCTTGTTGTAGCAAGCCACAATCCCTTATACACCTACAGGTCTACGTTAAGGCCAACAAGGAGGGCGTAAGGCCTGGTTGTGAGTGCTGGGGTATGACAAGCCAACATGTGGTTTAGGAGTGCTAGAGAAGGGTGACAGTAGCCTTGGGACAGATGTTGCAGTTGATGTGTGAGGGCTGGTAGGACTGTCATTGATGCCCTAACCAGTCCATGAACATATTGTGAAGGTTGTCCAAACTGCTGTTAGAGTGCTCTTACCAGTCCAACAATGTGGCAAACAGAGAATCCCCTAACAGTGAACTGATTTAGTGCATCAGCATGATATGATAAGATGTGACAGCATTGTAATAAGGTGCAGCATGATTTTGAATGTTGTTGCATGATGATGGGCATAGTGATGAAGTGAATCATAGCATGATGAGTGCATCACAAATGTAACAAAGTGCAGCACAGTGATGATGAATGTTGCAATGAGGTGTAGCAGTATGATGTATTGTAGCAGCAGAATTGTGATATATTGCAATATGCATTGAGTGCATAAAGGGTACAACATAGTGCAACACGAAGGATGCAGTAGAATGTTGATGAAGTACAACATGATGGGCACAACATAATGATTGGGTGCAGCTTAGCGATGAGAGTAGCTCAGTGATTGGGTGCAGCACAGTGACAGGTGCAGCATGATGATGAGGTGCAGCATAGTGACAGGTGCAGCATGATGATGAGGTGCAAAACAGTAATGGGTGTTGCATGGTGATGGAGTCACCTTGGAGGATCAGTTGAAGCAACATGCCTTCACCTGAGTTCAAATTAGCTAGCTCATGTGCCATCATCTTAGAGAAGATCTCCGCTCTTATTTAGATAAGTCAAAATGTGACTTCTGATGTATATGTACTATCTCTCTCTCTTTGTTGAACTATTGAAGAACATATAAGAAGATTTGATCAAGGGTTTCCCCACATTGGGGTTTGTCCCTAGCTGGCGCCATATCTTGTGTCCTCGTCTTGGCTTGTTTTCTAAGATTTATGTTTATGTTCTATCTGCATTTCACTATCATGCTAAATGTGATTGCTAAATATTGAGCTAATATGGAAAATTGAAGTAAATTTGCTCTCTGCATAGAACATACCTAAAATTAACATGGAGCTAGGACTTGGCTTTTCTCCTAGCTCCATCGTCGGAATGGCTTCATGAAGGAGACCTTGAGGATACACTAGAGCAGGAGACCCTAGGAGATCGAACTTTTTGGAGGGCTAGCTTGTCAGGAAATTGATGCCCTAGGTACCCCAACTTGGCTAGACTTGAATGAAGGTTAAAGGATATGATTTTTGGTGACCACCTTTTGGTAGATCAGTGCCTTAGTCTTGGGAGAATGGAGTTTATGATGAAATAATGGGTATGATTCTTGATTCGTGGTCAAGGAGGCCTCAAGATCACTTCGCTAGCTTTCTAGGTCAAGGAGAAGCAATCTTGCATCTTTTATACTTCGATGTGCAAAGGAGATGGCTTATCAAAGTTGAATTCTTTTATAGAATTACCCCTAGGAGATTTCGTTCATATTACATAGCCCATACATTGAGAGATTCTATAATAGAGACAAAATTCCACAATTTTATGCAATAAATGCATGCAGCAATTAACCCTTGAAATAGCGAAAATCTCAGTTCAATGTATATTGCAAAGTAAACAAGAATAACATTAAAAGCATGTACTTACATGTAACAGAGTATATCCAACCATCCACAATTAACAAAAGAGAAGCTCCAAGATAAGAGAGACCAATATCCACCAATGTTATCAGAACCGAACCAGTCATTGAAATGAAAAACCTTGTGGACCGGGAACCGGGCAAAAAAAAAAAATTATCGGTTTACCAAAAACACATAAAATATTCATATTTTAAAGAAAAAACAGATATATTCATGTGCATCCATATGAATCCAAACCATTTATATACAAATATGCAAAAGTTCTCATTTATATGGAAAGTAATAGTACATATAACCAAAATAACACTTAGTGCAGAACATCATTGAACAAAATATGTTACAAACATCAAGAAGCAGACTCTAAAAAGCCTTTATAGTCCAAAATAACATGATAGATAATAGTATTATACTACACTCCACAATACTACAAGCTACAACTACAACAAATCAATCATCAAATCATCAATCATCATCAGAATCATCATCCAATTCCTGATCATCCTCCTCATCCTCATTTGAAGAATGAGTACAATCCAAGTCTACAATGGGATTATGGCTTGATTCCCCTAACATTGAAGCTACTACTGGTGCTTTTGATATATCGGCCTCTGCAACTTATGGAGGTAGGTCCAAGTCCAACCAAGAAAGTTCTTCATTGTCAAATGTGGGTGCTCGACTCTCCACAACCCATTCTAATGTTGGATCAAAGTCACCCAAGACAATGTTGATTGATTCAGGGGTTTTATTCAGCAATTGGTTGCGCCTCAACCTAAGATTAAATTGAACAAAAACCATGTCATTTAACTGCTTTTGCTCCAAACAGTGTCTCTTCTTAGTGTGTATATGCTCAAACACACTATCAACAACTCTCCAAGACTCCAATCAACTCTTCGAATCTCCAAAAATCTCCCTCAAAACAACCCTGCAAAAAACTCTCTGAGTTCTCCTCACCGAACTCAACTCAAGAATTGCAAGAGACTCGAATAAATAGTGTGAATGAAATAGAGAGGGGTGGGGATGTTTAAATAGATTTGTGGGCGATGTGGGGGACTAGAGTAGCATTAGAAACTAGGAAAAATAATAATAATAATAAATTTAAAAAAAAAATTATGCCCAACCGCAGACCTTGTGAACCAGGGGAATCTGTCTCTGAACCGGTGGGTTCGGTGACGAAACTGGCTGGTTCAATACCGAAATGGTCTTTTCCGGTTCGAAGGGCTAGTTTAGACTAGTTTTGCCCCCAGACCAGTTAGACCGGCCAGTTCCACCAGAACCAGTTCAGTTCCGATAACACTGATATGCACACAACAAAATTCATCCATAATGCTCCAATTCATCCTCTATAAAAAATGTGAAATTCTCAAGAGAGAGAAGAGATCCAATCCAAAGTGATGATGGTATAATGTTCTAATAATCTAGCTTTTGGTGACAAGCGCACCAAACTAGCTCATAAATGAAAGAATAAGCCTCTCAAGAGGTCAAATAATAATCTATGGAACTCGTAGGGCCCCCTAAGAGGCCTAATGAGGTCCATGGATGCCACAACGAAGAGTAGGACCCTCGAAAGTGATGGACAAGGGGTCTGCGCCTTGTTCTTCAAACAATAAACCTGTAGTGATCCCAATGGGTGGGGGCACAATAATAACATCATGGGTCTCCAAATGAATCGAGGATGCCTGTAGATCATCTATAAGGGCTCTGATGATGGTGTAGGGATGCCACATCATCCTACATGTCATGGGTTAGCTGCCAAGTCCATGGTATATCTCTGGGTCCAATTGGGCAAAGGTGAACCAGGTGCATCATCCTCATCCAATGGGAGTATCTCGAGCATCTCTGATCATCCTCGGGGATCTATGAAATGTTGTCTACTGTTATGGAAGCCCATGGCTCTCAACACACACCCTACATGTGCCAATGTAGCTCTCTAGAGAATTAGGACCCCGTATAGGAAGACCAAAACCAAAATGGAGACCATCTATAAGCCTGCATAAAATCTAATGCGTCCCCTAGCCTTCCAACACAACAAGTCATTAGGGAAATCGAGTAAATGAACTTACCAACCATGGACCACAAGTGGGTACTTCACAATAGCCTTCCCTTCCATAATGGGCTTTGGGATTTGCTAAACTCCAAATGGGGTGAACCAAGTATCCTATTAGCTGGTTTATACTTCTAAAGGGGATAATATGTTCAAGGTACACCCTTCAAAAGGTGGTGGCATGTGACAGATAAGTGAATGAAGTAGGGGATGAGAATGGCTAGCCCTAGGCCACATTTTGGGGTATAAGGGTAGCTAATAAAAGGGAAGCCCGGCCTTGATTTTTCCACCCTTCTTTATATGTCTTTTTCCTTTTTATGTTTTTCTTTGAATAACTCCTCGAGGCTCAATGAGTAAGAGCATGATGCATAAGATATAGCAGTGAATACCCCCCTTTTAAGGTAGGGCAGTTCATTGCCCACTAGGGTTTGGGACAATCATGGGTTCTTATATGATGAAGGAGGCTCATAGAACCTGTAGGAACCAGGGTGATGACCATGATGATGGGGTAGAGCTCATGTATTGGCTTTTTTCCACGTGCTAAATGTGTTTGTCCCAGCCATCTTTTGCATTTTGTGGTACATTTTCCTGTTGAATGTGGCCAAATATGCTTTTATCTTTCTTTTTAGCTGCATCAACCTCTGGGGCATCATTCCAAGCCTAACCCAAGGTGTGGTCAAGGGGAAAGGAGCGAGCTAACCCTATGTACACCCAGTGGGGGAATGTGGACACAACTGGGAGAAATGATGAATGGGGTAATAATGAGTGGAAAGGGAGTAATACAAGCGGATAAGGAAGCGGAACCACGCAACCAAAATCAGGGTTTTCTGTGAAATACCATTCCTAAAGCCAAATGGTCAATAAAAGAGATCCCACGGGACTAGAATCCGAGGTTAATATCCAAAAGGGGTCTAAGGGACAGGAGCACAAACCTAGCCCATTCTTTCCGCCGAATCACCCCATTAATCCATACCCAAAAGTGTCCATGATAAGCAAACTACAATACTCAATTACCAAATGACAAGGCATACCTTTAGGTTGGGGAGGCCCACCTTCAAACATACGATCATGGCAGATGGGCGAGTGACCACATGGCTAGCTCAAGTGGCGAAGAAATGGCACAATGAGCTAATTGGTGGCTGCAAGGGGCTGTTGGCTGCCAGCTGAGGATCATCTTGTAGAAAACAAAATCTCCTAGGGATATCACCCACAAAATGGTGGGTAACACTGCCAAGTGCATCTGCACTGCAACTCCCTCGCATTTGTTGTCGCTACAACTGAGAATCATCCAAGGTAATCTGCCTCTGCTACTGAAACGAGTTCTCCACCATACCCATCTATTCTCTAAAATAGACGAACTTAGCTCTTCCTAGAGCTTTCGTGAGTATATCTACAACTTGCACTTTTGTGGGAACATACTGTAGCTAGGTTGCTCCACGTTGTACACAATCTCTGATTAAATGACATCGAATATCTATGTGTTTCAACCTGTCATGAAACATTGGATTCTCAAAGAGATTTATGCAACTCTGCTTATCACAGTAGACACTAGTCGCCTCCATCCTCTGCCTGAACAAGCTCACTAGCAGTTTCCGAAGCCAGATAGCTTCGCACGTAGTTGTGCTTGTTGCCATATACTCTACTTCTGCAGAACTCAGTGCTATTGACTTCTGCTTCTTGCTACACCAAGAAACCATCCCTGATCCAACACTGAAGCAGTACCCAGAGGTACTTTTCATGTCCACTGAACTGCCTGCCTAGTTTGCATTTGTGAATCTACATAATCTAACATCATCTCCTCGGGTATATCTCAACCCATACTAGACTGTGCCACTCACATACCTCGAAATGTGCCTCGCTACTGCCCAATGTACCCTCTTCGGCTCTACCATGAACTGATTAAGGGTATTGACTACGAGGTAAATATATAGGCTCGTATTGAATAGATACATGAGAGTGTTAGCTTTTGTAGCATCGGATGTGTTCTAGCGACGAAATTTTGTGGAAAGGCTAGAATATAGGGTCTCAAATGAGGTGAGATCTCAAATGAGGTCTCCCTAATATATACAAGACCTATGAGGTCTAATCACAAATGAACAAGCCCCTCTAACATGTCTAAAATGCTAAGTAATCCAACCATGATAGCTTTTAAAATTTAATAATCTCTCTCTAGCCCATGCAAGGCCGACGTCATGCATGCGAAGAGGCCTAGAGAGGTAGCGTTGAGGCCTCTTGTGCTAGAACTTTGGTAGAAGGCCTCGAAAATCATGATAAAGAGGGTGACATCGTCACTATGTTGCAAAACATCTCCGAGATCCCTATTTTGGGCTTGGGGCTCCAAAATGGATCTCATGGGTCTCCAAGGGGTTCAAAGTCATGTTGATGCTCCATCAATGAGGGCTCAAAGATGACACATGCCCTCCCGTGTCTCCCTAGGAAAGACATAACCTCCTTTGCGCCTTGGATCAGCTACCAAGTGTCGGGTGCACTGTGTAGCCGGTTGGGACATCCTGGTCCAAGTGCATTATCTCTCGAATAACAAGGGAACCGAACAAGCTAATAGTGGTGTTGAAGAAGCCCATGGTGTGGCAATCAATGCTCTACATGAATGGAGGCTCATGGCTGTCAACCCTCACCCTACAAATATCATCATGATCCTCTAAAGGGCTCGGATCCTGTATAGGGAGGCTAAGTCCAAAATGAAACCCACCCGCAATTTTGTATAAGATCTAATGTGTCTCCTCACCTTTAGACACAATAACTCATTCGTACGATTGAGTGAATAAGCTTGTTAATCAAGGGCAGAAATGAGACTCCATAGTGGGTTTCCCTTCCAAATTTGGGGCTTTGAGCATATAATGGTGTTACCTACCTGGGTAGGTGTGGTTAATAAACAACCCTATTAGGTGTTCCCAGTCCCTAAAGGGAGGGACATGTCCAAGGTACATCCTTCAAGTGGTAGGTTTCATGTGGATAGTGATGAGGTGGATGGGGACACAGGGGTCTCAAAGCCAAATGACATGGGCTCAATGGTGGTAATGATGAGGGATTCCCACATACTTGGGTGTAAGAATGTAGGAGGGACCAATCGTGGTACATGAGTTACCTTGACCTTTGATTTTCCACCCTTCTTCATTTTCCTTTTGCCTTTTATTGATTTTTTTCTTTTGTTATATTGCTCAGGGCTCCAGGGGATGGGAGCATGTTGTATATGATATAGCAGTGAATCGTGATTAGCCCCTTAAGGTGGGGCCATTGATCACCCACCAAGGGTTGGGACATGCATGGGTTTCTTAATGATGCAAGGGGCACTCATAGGGGCCCTAGGAACAAGGGTGATGGCCATCGTGATAAGGGATAGAGCTCATGTTTGGCTTTTTCCCACGTGGTAATTTTATCATATGTGGCCATTTAGGATTTTATCCCTTTTCTACTACATCAACCTCCAGGGCATCAATCCATGCCCGACCCAAACATGTGTACAAGGGGAGGGAGAAACCAGATCCTTGTGGACCTAGTGGCCATGTGGACTCGGAGAGAGAAGATGATGAAATAGGGCTTGTAATGTGCGGAGAGGAGTGAAAATTGTGGAACGAGAAAATGGTACCACGCTACCAAGATCAGCATTCCCCAAGTAATGCCCACCCTAAAGCTATAGGCTAGTAGGAGAGATCTTGTTGACCACTACGTGTCAACTACCCATAGCAGTACACCCCCTTTTTTCGCAAAAGGGATAGCGCTTGATCGACGTGTCCGTGCCATTCGACTGTCATCATTAGCCCGATCATGTTATGTTGTAAACCCAATCTGCATGTGTAAATTGTAAATAACCTTAGCAGATCTGTGTCATGTATGTATTTGCCTAGGTAAACCTAATCTTCTAGTGATGATCTACATTCCGGAAGGTTTTTTGTCTCACCGACCCATGGTCGGCAGAGTTTTCTTTCAGCCTAACCCCAAAGCCGGAATGAATTTTGTCACTAGAATCTTAGGGGAATCCTAGTGTGCTAAGTCGTGTCTATATAAAAGTAATTTGGAAATAATTCTAACTATTTGGTTAGGTTATTACAAATCGCTTGATCTGCTAGATTATGTTTGTGTCGCATAACTGGGTAATCCATGAGGGTCTTTGTCAAATGGATTGTCCCCCTTGAGATGTAAAATTGTAAAAGTCATGATGTAAAGTGTCTTGAGGGTTAGAAAGTAATTAATCCCCTCATAGGTCCTAGGTCCTAAGTGTTTTTTTCCAAAGGCTAGGTTCGAGGGTCCAAAATTATAAAATTAAAAAATTAAAATAAAATTTAAAAATAATTATAAAGATAAATAAAATTGAAAAAAAAATAAATAATAATAAGTCAAAGTTTGAGAAAAAAAATAAAATTTTAATTTTTTATATTAAATGCATATAAAAATTTCAGGCGGATGAGATTAAAAGAGATTTTGATCCTCATCGACGGTCGAGATCATTTTGACATGGATCACTTGAACTAGCCGCTGGGAAATTTTCCTTTAAATAGGGTGTCAGGGGTCATTTGAGATCATTCGATCTTAGAGTCGTGTGCTAAAGAAAGCTCTCTTGTAGTCATTTTTCATGTGCAATAAAGAAAGACTTTGGGGTTGAAATCTTGTTGGTGTTACTCTTCTGGAAGTGTTGTAAGATGTTTTATTTTTCTGCATAATTTTATTTTAAGCCATCGATGATAGCTTGATGAAGAGTGATTTTAAACACAGGTATCTTGTTTGGTCACTAGGGTTTGAATGGTAGTTAAATTTCTGAATATGATGGCAGGTATCTCCATTATATTTGGATTTTAGTATCGTTTTCTCTTTCTTCGTTAATGGTTGAATTAAGTTGTGCGGGAAATCCTTTTTTGAAGATTACTAGGCGTTCGGGGAAGTTCTCGGCTGAACCAGCCAACTCCCGGATTGCGTTTTCTGAAGAGCCCAACCAGTTTTGATCCCAGGCTTATCATTAGAATTTCTGTTGCGGATGCATGAAGGGTTCTCTGAAGCACCTCACATTAAATTTAAAATTCTAAAAATATTTCTGTCGCAGATTGACAAATCTGGCTAGTTAGAGCCTCTAAACTATGAATACTATAATTATTTAGCTGGTTCTTACGGTTTTTAGGGTTTCATTTATTTTTTGCATTTTCAGGTTCTGGCTGGTTGTTTTCAGGGACAAGTTGCAGGTTGCAAATCTGAAGTCGAAATTTGGTTTTGAAGCCAAATCTAGGCCCTAGAGAGTAATATCTGGCCTCAGAACCATCTCTTGTAGACGCATTACTCTTGCAGTCCAGGTTTTTTTTTGGAATATTTTAAATCTGGGAACTGTAATTCGAAGGTTTTCGTTGAGAAATCTTAAGCAGAGCAGTTTAAATTTTTTTTAAGATTTCTGGAAAATATTTTTAAGTTCTAGTGAAATTTTTTGGATCGATTGGCTGCCTGGTAAGGTTTCATGCTACATAAAAAATTCGAAATTTACTTTTTAGGACCCTCAAGCCTCTCTCATTGCTGTCGGTGCCTTCAAAATCTCTCCATTCACTGCCTAGCTCTAGTGGTTCACCCTCACCACTCTCTGCGTTGTTATTCAACCTCTATCTGGGTGTTTAATTTCTCTGCGCATTCCCTTCATCCATCCCTGCTCGATTTTCCTCACATTCAATGCTGCATGAATCTTCCTTCTCCGTTTGCTTGATGTGCTCCTCCTTGCTGCATGGACCTTTTCTCTTTTCAACTTGCCTTTCCCATCGAATCCGTGTATCCTCTCTTTGTCGCCATTGAAACCCTACCCACGCTGCCTCTTTTTCTTTCGCTGTCACTGTCCCAGCTTCACTATGCGTATTCCTCACCTACATTCTGCCTTGCAGCTATCCAAAACACACATATATTCTCGTTGCTCCTGGCCTATCGTTTTCACCTTGTCCACTCCCTCACAATGCAGCTCAATTATCTCTATCGGTTTGCATCCCCATTTGTTGCTACCCATAGTTGCTACTCCCTCACGCATCCACTGTCATTCCTCGTTCCTCATACCTGCAAAAAAACCTACGCTATTCCTCATCCAGCTCCACACAAACCACACTTTTCCATATTCGCTACCACATGCAACAACTCTCTCGTTTGTCTATACACAGCCTTCTCCTACCTACCTAGAGTCTCCACGCCATCCCTTCCTCATCCACGTAGCTCCAACGCTGCCATAACCCGCGGTTCTATCTCCTCTACTCCTCACGCACGTAGGCCTGCAAACACATGGCCATAAACACTTCAATTTTTTTATTTTTGTATGCATTTAGTTATAGGCATATGCATTTAGGGTTAAGATATGGTCCATCTTCTCATTTTAATTAGTTCCTTTTAATAAATTTTAGTTTAGATATTTCGTTTATTTATTTTTGGTTTTAGGGGTTAGGCTATATTAAGATTTTTCGAGTTTTTTTATTTTTGTTTAGATTTTGATTATTGTTTTATTTTAAAAAAAAAATCATAAAATATAA
>APFE031453537.1:466-14249 GCA_000404065.3 Pinus taeda
TGGATCAGAGAAGATCTACAAGTGGGTATGTGTTTAACCTATTTGAAGGTGCAGTCAGTTGGATGAGTAAGAAACAATATGTAGTGGCACTATCAACTATAGAGGTAGAATACATGGAAGCCACTCATGTAAGCAACGAAGCAGTTTGGTTGCAGAGATTGTGTTCAAGTATGGGGTTAGTACAGGGAGCTATAAGGATAGACTATGATAGCCAAAGTGAAATTTTCTTAGCAAAGAACCATGCATATCATTCAAAGAAAAAGCACATTAATGTTCAGTATCACTTTGTGAGGGATATGATAGAAGAAAAAAAGGTGTTGCTGGTAAAGGTGGGAACTTTGAAGAATATTGTAAATGCAATGAAAAAATTTGTGAGCTCTGAGAAGTTCTCTTGGTGTAGAGAAACAATGGGTATTGCAAGGCTGGATAAATGACTAAGCTCCCTTGTGGCCCCCTGTGGAAAGAAAACAACAAGCGGGATAATGTTGGGTTGTGTTATATTCTTTCCATGACTAGCCGACATAGCTAACTAGAGGTTTAGAAGGGGGTGGAGCCCCCCCTTCACTGTGCCAATTATTACCAGGGGGGTCACAGGGAGTTTGAGGGGTGTAGGTAACCCCACTCTATGGGGTCCATGGTAGCGCCCCGCAAAATTTTGTTTTTGGACTACATATTAAGTTGGGCATACCAACCTATGGTGTTGTGCATGATTTTACGCACACAGTTTTGGACGCGATGGTTTTCAGTCCATGGTATTAGATGCTTCGACATGTATAAATATGTATTGTAACATTGAAAGGAAAATAATGAACAATCAAGCTAGTAGTCTCAATTTTGGGATCCAAGGGAAAATCTTTGTGTATGTTGGCTTGTTGGAGCTTGACCGAGGTTCAGAAGTGTTTAGCCAAACAAATCGTGAAACTACCGGCCCTTTCGGCAATATTCCACAGAGCGCGAACTGAGGTCTCACCTGAGGTAGTATGGGAGGGTGCTAGAACTAGGTTTCCGCACCCTAGGGATGTCTTGATGAGGTTTGTAAAGGTCGTGAACCAATCTTTCGTACTTGTACTATTTCGCGCAGCTATCCGACCTTCGCGTAGCCCTTGTACCGAGCGTGAAGAGGCGTTGTCTAGATCCCTTACCCTTAGTATGTTTTTATTATAGATCTAACTTAATTCAATAGTCTTTAGAAATAATTTAATATTTGTAACAAGTGCGCGCAAACATAAGCCTTAAATAGATGCATATAACAGAAGAATAAACACACAGATCTACAAGCAGATACACAATATTTCAGAAACACTTATCTTTTATTAATATTCTTGTTCCAATACAATCTGATTCCTACTCTGTGCACTCATCTGCAGGGGTCCTTGCACACATCTATGGACTCTACCAGGCCTCTGCGCACACATCTGCAGAGCGTACTCTTACTCCTACCACCTACGACTTGGACTTACAGACTCAGAGCGAATATCACTTTCAAAAACCCTTATACTTCAGATCAGAACAAAGCTACCTTCTACACTTAGAGCCTCACTCTATTTATATATTCCCATGGTCCGTGGACCATGTGTAGGCCCACACATTCTAAATTAAATTACAATATTGTAGGGTGGACCACCCTTTGACTTGACTCATTACAATTGGCACTTTGCATACTTCATGGAGCCTTTACAATACCGTTACCCAAAATTGTGAGCTTTAAACCCCAAAACCATTACACGGGGGATCCGCTACCCAACAGTGTGTATGTGTTTTATGTGTTATGCTCTCACATTATTTATTTTCTGTGTTTTAGAATTCGTATGCAGGTAATTTCTGTACAGGGTTAAAACCTACACATCTCACTATTGTCACATGAATGAAACTGTTTTTCGTGAACAGTCGTTGATTCGGCGAATCGCCTCACCCACATGCTTGTTGTTCCATTTTCTAAATCTGTCATTCACCTTTTTCATGCATGATTATTCACTTATGCTTACACTTAGTATCAGCATGCATTCACATTCACGTTCACATTTAGTTGCTCGTCAGCGAGTCCGCCCAACCTTGGCCTAGACTCAGCCTCACCAAACAACATTACATAATCCTGAGAGGGAAGGCTCTACCTTCCTCTCCAAAAATACACGTTTCTTCCCAGTAGTTGTTCCCCAAGCCTGCTTTGCGCAATCCTAAGGAACATAGACTGATGGCCAAGAAAATTGTGCAATGCAATCACTGAGCCTGTAGCCACTACCAGTTGAGATTGTGCATTGCACAATCCCAACAGTCAGTAGCCAGATAGGACTATGAATTGTGTAGTTCCAGCAGTCAGTTAGTCTCCCAACAGCCCAGACTATTCCTTGTACAATCTTGGTAGTTAGACTCCCGACCTCCCAGCTGAAATTGTGCAACCTTCATGATCAGTCACACAGTTATGTTGCAAGTCAATTCTCAAGTTCATTTTGGTTTCGACTGAAAAATTTCTTACCACAAGTGTTTCCATGTCTCCAAGTATTGCAGGTGTTCATCAGCTTCTCAACAGTGCAGCTAAAATGGTTGGTAAGAGAGAAAAGTCGAAGACACCGTTCAGAGCACATCTGGAGATGCAGTCGATCAAATGTGTATGAGATTGCCTACTCACAAAGATATCAATTTGTTCATAGACAAGAACGTGAAGATATCATAGTAAGCAACATAATGAATAGCAACTGAAGGCATCATACCGAACACAATGAATACATCAAATGCAGCGAATACAACGAATGCAACCAACGCAATAAATGAAGTGAACGCAGTGAATGCAATGAATGCAAGAGGAATGTTGTTGACAACACACAGGTAGAACAAAGTTGTAAGATCAAGTAGATCCATCGATAATGAAAGCAAATTTCGAGACTCATGCTATGAGGTGACAGCACGACATGAAGATCACGCAAAGACAAAGAATGCAACAGAAAAGGAGTTGCATGTGATGAAGAAACAACTCAGAAAAAACATGAAGCCGTGCAGATGGGAAAATGAGTTGTAGCAGGAACAGGAATAGCACGGGGCACAACATGCACTGAAAGATGAAATTGTGCTTGTACAAGTTAAATATCCATCCCAGCAACTAACATGGAGCATACATGGTGAGAAATGTTGTTGATCACATGCAATGGATCCAGCAACATGCATTTCATTGTGTGCACGCTGAAATCCAATCCATTCAACACACTCACCAAGGCGAAGACAAGAAGCAAGTCCAACTAGGGTTGAACATGAACTTCAGCAAGTTGATGTGCATCACCACCAACACAGACTTGAAGATCAACATGGACTCTATGCATTAGTGTGTTGTCAGTTCATCCACACCCAATAAGACCATGTGCGTGTTAGCAGACGAATTGGATGAAGGGGCCAAACCAATGCACCAGTTGCAACAGAGGCAAGAGTTTGTTTCAACAAGATGTCACCATGAGGTGCATGCACACCATCACGAACAGCCAAGCTTTGCGTCAGCTCACCTCCTTCACCATCACAAGCATGTCAAAGAGTTGGTTTCATCACAGTGGACCGAGTTCCAGTGATGTCTTGCATGGATTGCTCAAGCCATTTTGTCTCACATGAGTACATGTGCATTGTAGGTTGGCTTTATAATAATTCCACAATCAAAATAAATTCATATCTCCATGAATACTTATCGGAATCGGTTAATCTTTAGATCAATCCTACACCTCTCAACAAGAGGAATCTAATGAACATATTATTATCCATGAATAAGATGATCCACATGAAGTTTGGCCTAGTTTCCAATTTTAACACTCCCTCTCAACTAGGGAGAAATTCATCTGCAATATGTCTGTCGGTTGCTACTATTCATCCATCAAATGTACTACCCTGTACAGCTTGACCCTTTCTCTGCTCTACTCTATTCTGCCTGCTCCCCTTTTGTCTGAATTATGAAGAAGAAGAAATGATCGAGGATGTATTATACTGACTTAAAGTCAGCCTCAGACTATGTACCACTGGTCCCAGACCAGTCTCAGCCGACCCAAAGTTAGTGTCATAGTATGTACAACTTCTACCACTAGTCCCAGACCAATAACATCCTCCACTGACTCAAAGTCAGTCTCAGAGTGCATACCACTGGTCCCAGACCAGTATCATTCATCCCAGATCAATGGAGGTTACCCTAGCGTAGGCAGTACAGTAGATACAACGATGCATCCATTGGTACTACTATGGTCCCTAACTTCATTTCCCTACTCATTGATCAAATGATAGGTACTTACCATGAGTCCCAGACTGCATGGGTAGGATGTCTTGATAGGAGAACTAATCAATCATGTCCCCATAGGAGAACACATCAATCCTGCTACAATTGCCATGGAGAACACATCAATCTAGGCCGCCATAGAGAACACATCAATCCAGGCCTCACAGGAGAACACATCAATCGTACTACAATCACCATGGAGAACACAATAATCCAGGCCTCATTGGATAACACATCAATCCTGCTATAATCGCCATGGAGAACACATCAATCCAGGCCTCACAAGGGAACACATCAATCTTGCTACAATTTCCATGGAGAACACATCAATCCAGGCCTCACAGGAGAACACATCAATCCTACTACAATCGCCATGGAGAACACATCAATACAGGCCTCACATGATAACACATCAATCCTACTACAATCGCCATGGAGAACACATCAATCCAGGCCTCACAGGAGAACACATCAATTTTGCTACAAAGGAGAGCGAATCATCCTGCTTCATAAGAGAGTTCATCATCTTGTCCCACAAAAGAGCGAATCATCTTGTTCCAGTGCGCACCACTAGGGGAGGGTGAGTCACCCTATGGTCATATGTTGCTCCAGTAAGAACCACAAGCCCTCAGAGCTCCCAAAGCTCAATTTAGGCAACATGCAGGACCCTTGTACAAGGGTTTCTTGATGACTCCAAGTCGTTTGGGAAAATCACAGATCAGATCTTTCCTCGGGGCTTTGGCAAGGTGTATCGACCTGTACATCATCTTAATGTGATGGAGCCTCCTTGCTCGTCGACTTACCATATCCTAGATGATGTCTATCTACTGGAGCAATCGACGAATACATGATTCCTCAATAATCGAATCCCACCTTTGGTTCTTATAGAGAATCACAGTGGCATGTGTTCAAACAACTCACTGAAGAGCTTTCCCAACCAAGCAGCTTCATACGATATCATACTCGTAGATATGTATCTGGTCTCGGCAGTGCTTATGGCAACCGACTTCTGCTTCCTGCTCATCCATTATATCAAAGCAGAATCCAAAGAGAAACAACACTAATAAGTGCTCCAGTGATTCTCCACTCTACCTGCCTAATCAACATTCGAATAATCATGCAGTTTCATATTTTCGGTAGTGTATCTCAATCCATGAGAGATTGTGTCCTGAAGACATCTCAAAATATTCTTGGCACCAATCTAGTGAGGCTCAACCAAAATATGAGCTCACAATGCTAACTGCAAAACATATGTTCAGACGGAGTTTCACCAAGAACATCAGCGCGAATGAGTTTTTGAAACTCAGAGGAATTTCCCAAATCTGGTCCAACATCACTACCATATAACTTCTGAAAGTTAAGATCCTTGAGGTAGTCACAGGCTTGCAGTCCACCATACCAAATATTTTCAAAATCTTCACCACGTATTTTCCTTGAGATAGGAAAATTTCCCTTGGCTTCTGCCACACTTCAAGTCCTAGGTTCTTCATTTCAAATTCAGAAGCCAACTCCCTCTTACATTTGTGAATGAGAGGGAATGCACCTGTTAGAAAGAGGTCACCCACATCCAACACCAGTATGAGAGGCTTGTCATCTTCAACCTTAAGGTAAAGGTTAGGATCGGCTTCACTCCTAGTGAATCCTAGCTTCATCAAGTAGCTATTGATCCTCTCATACCATGCTCGAGGTGCTTTGTTCAGCCCATAGAGAGCCTTCTTCAACCTGCATACATGAGATTTTCAATCATAAATCTCAAATCCTTCGGTTTGCTCCACATAGACCTATTCTTTGATCAAACTGTGCAAGAACGTGGTCTTGACATCCATCTGATGTAGGTTCCATCCTTGTGAAGCCACAAGGGCTAAGATCAAGCAGATAGTTGTATATCTGGCAACAGGTGAAAATATCACATAATAGTCTATACCATCCTTCTAGGAGAAACCACGAGCAACAAAATGAGCCTTATACTATTTCGTACTTCCATCTGCTGCAGCTTTATCTTGTAAATCCATTTTGAAGTAACAATTGTCTTGTCCTGGGGTCTGGGAACTACTTCCCAAGCATCATTCTCCATAATAGACTTACATTCTTTGGTCATAGCATCCTTCCATACTTTATGCTTGACGGCATCTGAAAATGATGAAGGCTGATTTTGTATGATCGTGCTCAAGATGGTTAGGTATCCTTTATACCTCTTAGGTTTCTTACTTTCATGGAAGTTTCCTCAGGGTGCAACATGTCCTTCAGCATCATCAAGTATCCCCCTAAGCCAAGAAGGCCTCTTCCTAGAAGAGGAAGGCTCAGGTGGATAAATAGGATCCATGGGTTCCTCCACATCAGGCATTGTTGCATCATCTACTCATAGGGACAACTTCCACAATCATATGGTTCTTCTTTTCCGCCGCACCATTTTGCTTAGGATTATGTGGTGTAGTAGTATCCCTCTTAATGCTAGCCTCAGATATGCCTGAGTGAACCAACTGTAATATATCATAGGTATTGCTTTGGCTTGAGGGGACTAGTCCCCTTTTGAGCTTTCCTTCGGCACATCTTGGACATACACCTTCTTTCTTTACTTGAAATTTGGGCATCCCTGTCACCATTTGTCTTACACCGAGTAGAGCTTTATAATGAAGGGGGGGCAAACCTTTGATGCCAAAGTTCAAACTGAAGAGATGTCTCATAAGACATGACACCTAGTGGACTTCCATCGACCTGATATAATGAATCAACATGAAACCCAAGAGTAAAGGCTTTTTTAACATTATTTTTCCATATACGTACCTTTCCATCCCTAAAGCTTACCTTGTAGCCTTTGTCTTCCATTGCTGAGATGAACACCAGGTTATTTTTGAGGTTAGTTGCACTTAATACATCCTAGAATTTCTAGCCTTCTTGAATGGTTGTCCTTTTCCTTGATTCCCAGCTCTCCTCTTACCTTTTCTATTGAATTTGTCATTCCTTTGATTGCCATCAGAGGCATTTTGATCATTGTCCCGGTGTGAGTCCTTTCTATCAAGGCACTCCCTTGCACAGTGACCTGCTTTAGCGTAGATGTAACATCGTCCTTTTCATCAACCCTTAGGTTCAACCTTTCTTTTCGACTCTGAATTATTTCTTTTCTTAGCATGAGAAGGAAAAAGCAGCAGGAGGACCTTTAGGCAAGGGCATTTCTTGCTCTTCTACCCTTATTTCTTCTTGAATGCATCTAGCCATTAATTCCTCAAAACCAGGAATTACATTATTGATCAGAAGAGTAGTCCTGAACACGTACCATTCGGATGGTAATTCTCCAAGAGTCGTGAGTGCCATTTCCCTATCAGTAATAGTCTCCCCAATAGATAGGAGATTGTTCTTGATCTTGGTGATTCTTAAGAAGTATGCTTGCATACCATCATCTTTACCCTTCTTGATTTTCCTCATTTTATTTCTAAGAAAAAAAAAGTTGATTTGCATCATTAACTTTAAATATACTCACCATTCTATCATAGATTTCCTTGGAGGTTTCCAATTCAGAGATGTAGGACACCAAGTGCTTGTCGATAGAGTCCCAGATGATCTTCTTTGTCTTGACTTTTCCATTTTTCCATTTGACCCAAGCAACAACAGATGCATTTGATGGAGGCTCAACAATATTGCCTCTTACATGGTCCAGCACTCCCTGATCTTCTAGGGTTAGATCGATAGACATCTTTCATCCGTGATAGTCTGCTTTCTCACGGAGCTTGTCTTCGGTAGGAAAGAGTGTTGAGGACCCCATAGTTATTTTAGGATAACCTTGCCAATCTTCTCTTCGGTTATTGATCTTGCTCTTGCTCGGGATTTGTCTTCACCTCAGCTCTGATACCATGTTAAATTACGGTATGTTCTATGCTTATAGCAGTTTACTTATTTTTATTATTATTATCCATAGATTAGCAATCACATATGCATAAACTAAAGTGTAGATAGAACATTAAACGATCGATAGAAAACAAGCCAAGACAAGAGACACAAGATGTTGTGACTAACCAGGGAAAAACCCCACAATGTGTGGGGAAACCCTTTGATCAAATCTTCTTTTATCTTCAATAATTCAACAGAGAGAAATAGTACATTAAATCTGATTTATATCAGCAGTAGCAAACCTTAGATCAGCAACATCAACATTGGCAGCTTCATCATCAAAACTAGGGCAATTGATATCTCACAAACCGACCGTCGGATCAGCTTGAATCCACCACCAAAATTTGCAGCTTTCAGAGGAGGTTCGGATGAACCTACAGCGTAGTTCATATGAGGATATCTTCTGGTCCACGTAGGTTAAACTTTACTTCTGCAGTTGCAGCTTCTGTTTTAGTAGCTTCCTTCAAACTAGGGCAGTCGATATCTAGCAAACCGTTCGTCGGATCGACTTGATTCCACCACCAAAAGTTGTAGATTTCAAAGGAGGTTTAGATGAACCTATAGCACAATTTAGATGAGGATATCTTCTGCTCCATGCATTTCAAACTTTACTTCTACAGTTGCAGCTTTAGTTTCAACAGCTTCCTTCAAACTAGGGTAGTCGATATCTCACAAACCTTCTATCGGATCGACTTGATTCCACCAGCAAAATTTGTGGCTTTCAAAGGAGGTTCAGATGAACCTATAGTGTAGTTTAGATGAGGAGATATTCTGGTCCATGTAGGTAAAACTTTACTTCTGCAGTTGCAACTTCAGTTTCAGCAGCTTCGGGCTTCACATGTGTGAGAGAGAGACCCTTTTTTGCGTAGTAGAGAAGAGACTCTTTTCTGTGCAGTAGAAAGAGAGAGATGTGATGAGATGAGCGAGTGAAAATGAGGAAAATTCCTCCTGTATTTATACACAATTGTTGACGTTTGAATAGATGCAACTGTTAGGCTTCTGAGCCTACATGAGTTGTAGGTCGGTTTGATAATAATTCCATAACCAAAATAAATTCATATCTCCATGAATACTTATCGGAATCGGATGATCTTTAGATCAATCCTACACCTCTCGACGAGAGGAATCTAATGAACATATTATCATCCATGAATAAGATGACCCACATGAATTTTGGCCCTACTTTCCAATTTTAAAACTTCTCCATCCTATTTTTGTGTCTCATTACTTGAATTCTACGCTGCGTCATTAAATCAATGAATGGGATTCGTTCACTCACCAACTATTGCTGTAGCATAATCAATTTGGAGAGTGGGTCACTATGTGATTCTCCATGCTGAGAATTAGATCTCAGTTAGTATGTACTCCCAGGAGGTTCTTTCATGCTTATTAACTGCTCATAGAGCTTGAAATGAACTTTAACATGGATTCTTTGAATTGTGATCAGACCTCTAGTCCCCGAGGCTCTATTATTCATTTAATTCCTTATAGCACACACGAAATATCAGGGATGGCTTGTCTCATCTCATGATAGACTCCATTATTTCATCATGTTCAACTGTGGTCCTATCTGTTCTTTGAGCTAAGAATTTTTTGCAATTGCAATTATTCCTGCGACCAACTCTTTTGTGCACATTTACTCTTATATTTCGAATCATTAATCCTTCACACACATATGTGTTGCAATTTTTAAGCCCCAAATTTTGTAAATTTATTAAGTTAGGATATTATGAGACCACGAGATTCCGATATTGGCCTTTATCCCCTTTTGCTTCGCCTCTTATTGTTTTTCCACCATAGGAACAGGTGGTTTGACCATCAACATAACACTTAGGTGCTAAGCCCTTCAGGACCCTGCCGGGGGCCTATCTCCTCATGTTTTTGCTCTATGCCCTTGGTTCTTTGGGCTCCATGACCAAGTTCCAACAACATCGGAAGCTCCCTGTATTCAAACTTTCTCAAAATGTAATTACGGAGGAGATAGGAAATCTTCGACCGATGATATGCCCACATGGCATCTGCAAAGCTCTAAGGTACTAAGCCCTTCACTATGCCTTTGGTTATTTGGGCTCCATGACCAAGTGTTAATCAACATCGGAAGCTCCATGTATCAGAAATTTCTCAAAATGCAATTACGGAGGAGTTACGAAATCTCCGACCTCCGATATACCGTGGCGTCTCCATAACACTTAGGTTCTAAACTCTTCACTACACCCTTGGTTTTTTGGGCTCCATGGACAAATTCCAATCAACATTGGAATATCCCTATATCAAAACATTCTCAAAATGCAATTACAAAGGAGTTATGAAATCTCCAACCTCTGATATACTCCCAGCATGACATCATGCTCTTGTCATTATCCCTACGTGGCGTCTCCTTAGTGGTGACATGTGTCGTTAGGATTTACCCCATTAGGCCACTCAATAATGTTGATATGAATGCCACTTTTCCTCTGTACAACCATGTCATATTGATGTGATCTGCCACTGGAATCTCCTAAGGCCCAATCAACTATTGCCATGTGTCTTGTCTGAGGAGAGAGAAAGGGTCCCTTGATCCTTTGGTTTTGCAAAAAAATTCCTTTGTAAATTCATGTTCCCCTCAACCCTCGATGCTTTTAAAAAGGATTTATTAATAAGGAGTTATGAAATTCCAAATTTTCTAAGTTTCAAACCGTTGAGGTTCTCATATGCCGACCTTCTGATGTCTCGAGATAAGAAGTAACAAGGTTCTGAGGTTCCAATATGTTGACCTTTTGATATCCAAAGATAAGAAGTTACGAGGTTCCGAATTTTGGAGGGGAATGAAATTTGACCCACTTCCTTGGTTCCAAAATATGGTTTGCTTCCTCCATTCTGAGGTTCCAAAATTCGGCCTGTTAGAAAATTATATATTACGGAGCAATGCAACACATAAAATATTGCAGGAATATAAACACAGAAAACACATAAAACAAGAGAGACACAGATATACGTGGTTCACCCAGTTTGGGCTACATCCACCCTGAACAATGGGTCCTTCCTTTCTATTATCCAGCAAAATGAAGAGACACAACCTACTATAGATCAGCTGTAATATCCTCTGTTTTCTCTCACAGTCTCACCTCTCTACTTCTCGCTTGGTGAATACACATCTATTACACAACCTTAAATACAATGCCCTCATACAAAGCGAGGGGTTGCCTTCTAGGGAAATAAACCCTAAACTAAACATAAGTTCTACCGTCAGATCATTTGCCTAATGAACGGCCTAGATTGACTAGAAATTACTATACTTTTACAAGGCAATTTTACATCTGTTTTTAGCTTCGGGGGCACTAGCCCCAAACCCCCACCGGGGGACCACTGGCCCCCGGACCCCCCAGCAGGGGGACCGGCCCCCCCAGACCCCTGTGAGGGGGATAAGTCCCCCCCGCACCCCCCCCGCATGGAGGGGGGTACAAACTTCCTGGGGTATACATCCGGCTTAAACAAAAACCTCTAAACAATCACGCTCCATACTCAACAATCTCCCACTTGGAGAATGATTGTAGCAACTCCATTGTTGCTTCATTTGTTGGAAAATGACTCCTCTTTGGAACTGGCTATTTCTCATCTTCATCGTCATCCTTAAAGACCAATTGAAATTGAGCATATTCTCATTTTCTCCCTGGTTACAACTTTTGTTAGCATATTTGTAGGATTCTGGATAGTGTGTATCTTTTCCAGCTTCAACTCTCCATCTTCCAACACTGATCGTATGAAATGGTACTTGAGATATATGCGTTTAGTCCTGGAATGAAATGCTGAGTTCTTTGCAAGATGAATGGCACTTTGGCTATCACTGTATAATGTGCCCATATCATGCTCCTTACCTAATTCACCCATAAACCTTTGTAACCAAATCATTTCTTTACTAGCCTTCGTAGCAACAACATACTCTACTTCTATTGTTGAAAGTGCAACAACACTTTGGATTTTTGAAACCCAACTGAAAGTTGTTCCACCAACTTTAAATACATATCCTGTAGTGCTCCTCCTGTTATCTCTGTCACCTGCCATATCTGCATCAACATATCCCTGTACAGAAATGTTTGAACCACCAAAGCATAATGCTTGATTTGTGGTACCTTTCAAATATCTCAGAATCCATTTCACTGCCATCCAATGTTCCTTTCCTAGATTGTTCATGTACCTGCTTACAACTCCCACTGCATGTGCAATATCAGGCCTTGTGCAAACCATTGCATACATTAAGCTTCCAACTGCTGATGCATATGGAACTTTAGAACATATAATCCATGTCTTCTTGGGTCTTTGGGCACATTTCCTTACTAAGTTTGAAATGGCTAGCAAAAGGTGTACTAACGGGTTTTGCATTGTGCATATTAAATATTTTCAACACCTTTTGTATGTACTCATGCTGAGACAACGTTAATTTACAATTTTTCTTGTCTCTAGTTATTCTCATACCAAGGATTTGTTTTACAGCTCCCAAATCCTTCATTGCAAATGAATTTGCCAAT
Organism: Pinus taeda; assembly: GCA_000404065.3. NCBI lineage: Eukaryota > Viridiplantae > Streptophyta > Pinopsida > Pinales > Pinaceae > Pinus > Pinus taeda. The sequence goes on from APFE031453537.1 coordinate 13,097, forward strand.
TTTCTTTTGAGCTCATTTATTTCTTGCATGTTAGACCCTGCAACAAGCATGTCATCTAAACACAATAACAATATGATATAGCTGCTATCATTTTGCTTTTTCAGGTAAACACAATGATCAGAGTGACATCTAGTATAACCTTGTTCAGACATAAAATTATCAAATTTTAGATACCACTACCTTGGAGCCTATTTTAAGCCATACAAGCTCTTCTTCAACCTGTGCACTAGTTTCTCCTTCCCTTTCACTTCATATCCTTGTGGTTGCTACACATATATTTCTTCCTCCAAATCCACATGGAGAAAGTCTATCTTTACATCTAACTGCTCAAGATGCAAATCTTCAACTACTACTAGACTTAAAATAGTTCTGATTGAAGTCATTTTAACAACAGGAGAAAATATTTCATCAAAATCAATACATTTCTTCTGTGCAAACCCCTTCACCACAAGTCTAGCTGTGTACCTTTGTTTTCCTCCATCTTCTTCCTTCAGCTTGTAAACCCATTTATTCTTCAATGTAGTTTTCCTGTAGGAAACCTGACTAAGTCCCAAGTCTGGTTATGCATTAAGGAGTCCATCTCTTCTTCCATGGCTACCTCCCACTTCTTCCTGCTTTCAACCTACATTGCTTCTTCATAACATTTAGGTTCACCAGAATCAGTCAATGATAAATAATATAATGAAGGAGAGTATCATTCAGGGGGTCTACTTATCTTGGTAGATCTTCTAACACCACTTTCAGGTGTTTGGGGTGCCTGTTGCTGTTGTGGTGGTTGCTGCTATTGTGGTTGTTGATTATTATTATTTTCAGGCACCTTTACTTTTTCAGTGATTTCATTAAGAACTGCATATTCCTTGTTTTCTTTTTCCTGTTTCTTTTCCTACAACTGATTCTTATACAAGACCTTTTCATTGAATATTACATCTCTGCTCCTAATGATTTTGTGATTTTCGTAATCATATAAGCAATAACCAAAATCAATTACACCATATCCAATAAAGGTACATTTCTTTGACTTTGCGTCAAGCTTTGTTTTATTTTCTTTATCAACATGGACAAAGGCCTCACAACCAAAAGGATTTAAAAAAGAGTAGTTTACCTTTTTACCTGTCCATGCTTCCTTTGGAACACCACCATCCAAGGAACTTGA
>APFE031453537.1:31470-52248 GCA_000404065.3 Pinus taeda
TTTATTTATTTTCGTTATATTTACTTAAAATTTTACTTAGAACATTTTTTGGAAAAAAAACTTGAAATGTTATTATTTTTTGATATAAAAATTCATAAAAAAATTTATGTGAATTTTTCATTTTATAGCAATGAAACACAAAAATCATATGTTTGGAAAACCCTTCAAGAACATGTTAAGACAAAAAATAAGAATAGGAATAAGACAATTTAAAAAATGGTTAAATAATCAACATTTAAAAAAAAATTGTGTATAGTTAAGACATAAGAAAATTTAAAGTGTCAAAAATATGCCTTAGAAAAAAAAATTGGTGATGCTTTTCAAAATCCGCATGAAAATCACCAACATTTAAAAAAAATATCCACACTTAAAACATTAGAAAATTTTAAGTGCTAAAAATAAGGCTTATAAAAGAAGTGGTTATTTTGCATCAACACTTTTCAAAATCAACATGAAAATCACTATCTTTAAAAAAAAAAAATGTTCATATGTGATACATAAGAAAATTTGAAGTGTCAAAAATATGCTAAAAAAAGGGTGTATTCTGAATCAACATTTTTCAAAATTGAATGATTTTTTGCTACCTCAAAAAAATGCGTACTTAGTTCCGTTTCAAAGTTTACATTATTTACCTTGTGGATAGTAGTTGGCTGAATGTTTCAATACAATGCCGTTTTCTAATGCAAAATCGTAAAGTTTTAGCGATGAGAAATATGTTGCATTATAAAAAACAAATGATGTCAGAATGTTGAACCTGGTAATAATGTTCTGCTTGAGGAAGTTGATGACTTCTTGATCATTCACTTGCTTGAGAGGAACCACTTATGTCCACTGTGTGAAGTAATATCTAGTAGTGAGAATGTAATGATGTTGCTTCGATGAGTGTGGAAATATATCACTAACATCTAAGCTGCATTGTTGGAATGGTTGTTCTACAACGATGGGCTGCAATGGGGCAACTGACTTCTTATCTTGGCCAGCTCAATTCTGACAAACCATACATTTGCAAGCATAAGCATGAGTATCTTTGAAAAGCATGGTCCAACGGAAACTAACCCGCATAATCTTGTGCGCAATAGTGTCACCTACAAAATGTCCTCCGAATGATTTGTCATGGAGGTCATGCAATACCCTTTTTGTATCTCGTGCTTCCAAGCATTTGAGGAAGACCCCATTGTGGTGCTTCTTGAAAAGCAGTTCGTGCACCAATTGATAAGATAGAGCTTTCAATCTAGTACCCTCTTATGACTTGTTGATAAATGATAGGGCAGGGTAGCGTGCTCAAGATACTATCGCACATCTGAGTACCAAGAGGTGGATGCATCAACGAGGGTAGCTTGTTCGATATTATACATTTCTATTTCCTGCTCCCATAAAAAAGAGTCATATTTTATTGAGCTTGGCACTTTTGCTACTAGCTGGCATAGACCATGGCCTTTGGTAGTGTGAGCTTATTTGAACTCATTACCATATTCTTGCAAGCTGGTCATCTAGTTTTCTCTTCTTTCACCCAAATCTTGTTGAAAAAACAACAATCTAATAACTGGGTTTGGCACAAAGATAATTACATGTTTCTTTAGAATATAAGGCCTAAAGTGTTTTACAACTTTGTATACTTGTTGACAGTGTTGGAAATATGTCAACCAAGGGGATCTCCCCCATGTGAAGTCCAAACTAGACCTCACACTGTTTGGTGTAGGAGTACCATCTGGTATAAAGGCTTAGTTGCCATATACTTAGAGATCTGCCTTGGCTCTAACTGTCAGCACATGAGAGTGTTACACTGGTATCTTCAAACAACAAGGTAGGTGTGCCTGGTGAGTGCGTAATGTAACTCGTCTCTAGGTTATCTTACTGCAAAAGGGAAGAGTAAAGTGAGCCTCTAAGTGACAGGTAGTAGTACCACCCAGGAAGAGACACACATGAACCAGAAAGGGTTTGTCCAACATCCAGTGGAATAGCCCACAATGGATGCGACAATCGGTAAAACCAAAGTACAAGGGAAAACACGTACACGATCTAGTAGAGTAGTCCACATGGATGTGACAGGACTGTCTAATATCCTATGGAGTAGTCCACAAGGATGAGATAACAGTGATAAACAATACGTCACATTCTCAACAATGTAAGTACTAAAACTACCAAAGTAGTTCAACTATATTAGTACAGGTTAAGAAAACATGCATTACAAATGTCTAAAGAGTAGTCTTAAAAACATTTACAAAACATGCTTGAAAATGTGCTAGCCTTAATAGGCTTCTGAATTAAGAAAAAGTCCCAAGAAACATTTGTACACCATACATCACTAGTCCTAGTAGTGGGACATTAGAGCCACTCCTCTCTCCTCAAAGAACTAACTCAAAACTCTCTATGTTTCGTCAGAGGAGCCAAGGTGAAAAGTCCTTGCTCATACAATGGGAGGGATATACATAGCCAAAGGTTATGCTTGACCCTTGTGACTCTTGGACTACCCTCATGACCGTTCAACTTTCTATGACTTTTCAACTGAAATGAATCTTCTTATTCATTGTGTATCCATTGGACTTTCACTTTACATTACATTTGGTTACAACAGATATGGCTCATACTGGTGATGTGGCCTTGACTACTCATAACACAACTTGACATGATACTACTGACATGGATTGGCTGGCTATGGTGGCAATGCCAAGATCTTGTTACTGTTGAGTGATGGATGTGTTCTAGGATGTGATTTGTCTTCACCTTCGCATGGCTTGATGTTGCAGGATTTTCAATGGTTTTGGTCTTGTAAAATGGTTACATGCATGTGTTCCTTTCGCTTGAGGTTCTTGATGAGATTTTTTTACCCATCCAGCTGCAAGTAAGTCTTCTAGCATGCTCGCTCCTTCTTCATCTCATTCATCATCTCACCATGATCCATCAGTGTACCTATTCCTGCAATTCACTCATGATGGGACGACATGAAATCTAAAACCTCCCAGTCTAAGATGATGCATTTTTTTCCATGGTTCGAGCATGATATCACAGGATGGGAAGAGGGCCCTGTAATTGTGCACTGTGAAGTTCTAGGTGATATGGAGGGAGACTGGTCATTGAAACTGTGCAGAGCACAACTCAAGCTTGGATGAGGAACTTTGGGGGCACAATCTTCACTATTGGGGAAGATTGCATAGAGGCCGCTAGGAGGTAAGATTACGTAGTTGAGGACACCAGCAGCCGCTACAATGTGGGACCCCGATGGGTACCTCTATGCAGTATCTCGAGGGAAGACAAGGCAAGACAATAGAGGGACTAGAGGACAACTATGTGCAGTTTCTGAGAGCAGTGAGTCTCGACAGAGGGAGGTCACTCGGAGGAGACCTTTGCATATTTTTTGGGAGAAGTGTAGGCTCAGATATCTGTGCATTGTAGAGTTCCATTAGGCAAGGAGGAGGCTTGATGAATGATTTTGCGAAGTGCATAGTTCAGGTCGGGCTTTGAGGCAGTTTCTGCGCAATTCGAGGAAGAAAGACAAGTTTCCAAAGGGTTATGCATCATATGGAGTCTTCATGTGGTTTCAGGATGAAAGTCAAAGTGATTAGCTAAGGTAAAAACTATGCAGTTTTAGGATGCAAGGAACTACTCGTGATGAGACCCTGGGAGGACACATCTGTTTAGTTTCAGGATGTAAGGCATAATGGGAAACTGTGGGACACACTCGCACAATTTTAGGATGTAAGGTAAACTGCGGAGCTAAGTTTCCTGAGGGACAAAACTAGGCAGTTTCTAGAGACAGTATGTTCCTGATGAGGGAACGACATTGCAGGAAACCACTATGCATTTTTGGATGCCAAGGTAAGCTGAGCTTTATGCACATTTAACAATTCCAGTAGGAAAGGAAAAATCTTGAGGGTTGCAGATGCGAAGTGCGCAGTTCAGGAAAGCTAGATGAGGGTAGGTTGCTAGAGAAACTCTAGAATTTGGCTAAGTGTGGAATTAGTGGAACTGATGTGAACAGTGATAGAACTTGACTACAATCACACACTTGAACACTTAGTGATACAACATAGACCATCCAAAATATATAATGCATACTTCGCTTAATGCAACAACCTTTGTGGTAGCTTATGGAAACTACGTCTCTGATGATATAATTTGAGAGGATAAAGGTGACACATGTGCAAGAGTGTGTAAAATGAGTGCGAAACATGTTTATGTTGTGAGGAAAACTCATTCTCACAAAACTTTCCCTTGAAGCAAGACAAACTTCCCTTTGCATGACAAGCAATAATCCTCATGCTGAAAGATGACATGTACTATATAAAGATAAAAGCGTGAAAACCTCCTAATATGGAAGAGGGGAGCTTGATATCATCAACTTAACAATAAGTGACTAAGGAATGATCAATCACAAGATCCACAATAGGGCGACACAATGGTTGAATACCATCTTCTTTGTCTTGGTTCATTTTAGTGCAGGGCCTTGGTCCTTCAGGGAGTATTGATTCATTGTGTATATTACTTTAGCTTCTCCACTTACCCCATCGGTAGAAATAGTACCCTTTGTACCTTCTTATTTGAACACAACATAAGATTCAACCAGATCACAATGTTTCGAATTGGGAATGGTAATTTAGTTCATGAGCTTAAGATTTTCAGAGTATAGTTTTTCATCTTTGTTGTTGCTCTACTACCAGTGGGCATGGACATTACACTGGCGGAGCCACGCAAGAAGACATGCATTGCTCAACTGCCAATGAGCTTGAACAGTACCCCAGTGGAGATTCCTGCTTCACCTCTTTGCATAGGAAGCCTTTCTCTTCTTTCACCTTTGTTATTTTTGAAAGAGAATAGTGCATAGGAACTTTTTTATTTTTTGGGTGGAAGGGGGATCCCAACTTATTGAGAGAAAGAGAGGTTGTTCCTTAAGAGAAGCATGTAAATACCTCTGATTCAGGTTTTCTTGTTTAGATTTTTCCCCTTCTCCATTTCTACTAGTTGGATAAGCTTGAACACACCAAAGAAGAAAACTGAGTACAGGCATGAAGTTCCCAGATTGGACACAGGTTCATGGTTGGACCAAATCTCTCCTTATGGATGAATCATAATTTCCTTCAAGACATCAACGGAAAAAAGTTACAACCAAACATAATGAATACAAACACAGGACTAGCCAAGGGCTACTGTGTAACCAGACTCTTTACACTTCAGCCACATACACATTCAGAAGCCAGGATGCAGTTCTAGGCACAACACTTATTCACGTAGTGAAAACAAAAGGAAAACTGAATAGGAAGGAAAAAAAGAAAAAAGAAATAAGACACAGAACCAGGAAACCAGAGTCGAAAGACAAGAGAACTAGATGACTAAAGCGATCATTATGTACAACCATAATAAGAAAACCATAACAAACTACCAAGAACAAATGAAAGATGAGTGCAAGGAAAGGAAAACTAAGATGCAACTAATCCTACTCCTATCCTAGCATCTAGACGATTGGGGATACGTTTAATGAAATTTCCAGTAAATCCAACATAGTCGTTCCTTACTTGCATCCACAAAGATATGAACAATTAAAATAGATAAAAAGTGATGTGCAACAGAAAATACAAAAAATTGAAAAACTTTCATATGGGAAGGAAGGTCTTTCCTGTGGGCAAAAAGAAGTGTCAAAACCACTACTTTTACCCAATCCACATGCTCACCTCTTTGATGGATACCACTTTTCAACAAACCTAGGAAGCCTCTTGCGAGTGTGTTCTCATTTGCATCGAGCTTCTTAGAAAGCGCAAGGAATGATTGAAACTTGGTGCATGCAACAGAGCTTTCCGAGTAAGATTTTTTTAGCCATTCAATGATTGGATCGTAAAATTCATGATGGCCATCTTGAAAGCCTCATGATCTCTGGAAAGAGGAATTTTTTATTCAAGAAGCATGATAACAATGGGAATCTTGTAAAGAAAAATAGATCTGATCGTCCTTAGCAGTCATGCCAAGAGAGTGTGGAGCTACCATAACCATCAGCGAAGGATGAAGTGCCTCACCTACTTGAAGGAAATATGAAGAGAGAGATGTTAAGCAATGAAGATTAGAGAGCACGAAGTAATTGTCATCGGATGTGTTGATGGGAGAATGATGAGCCAAATGATAATCACCCAAGATAGAGAAATGATCAAATGAGCTAGTTGAGATGTCAGTTTCCTAGTTTGTAATGAACAAAGAGAAGTCAATTTGAACAATCTCGCGAATGCTAAGAACAATGAATCCAAGTTCGCTATGAGATAGATATGACATGCCTCCTTCCTGCAACTGCTGACCAATTGCACAAGCATCATAATCATCACAAGAATTTAAAAAAGATGTTAACACCGTGAAAGCATGAAACTAGTTGAGGCATGGTGAATGGGGAGGAACTTGATTCCTATGATAGCTTGTGCATTCATCGTCACCCAGGGGGATTTCTGGTGTGATGAACGGACATATTTGCAATACAAAATTCACAAGAATACCTAGGAGCTAACCATGAAGGGGGAAATCGATAAGTATGATTGTGGGGAAAGATAGTCTTTGGTATGATAAACTTCACAATTCCATGACCTTATCAGAGATGAAAATTACCGACCTAAGTTTGATGTGAGAGGTATGCATGAAGACGGATGTGCTGTAACAAATTTGTGAATTTGGTCATAAGTAGAATTTTGAAAATTTGAGAGATCACACCCAGATCACCAAACATTCTTTACACATGGATTCACATCGAGTTTAACCATGCAGATAGAGAGATTTTGCATGTGAAACAAAATTTGATTTGGTTTGGGTGGCTTACCAGAGTCACGAGGTCCTGTCATAACCATCAATGGATGTTGAAGTGCCTCAAATCCCTGACAGGTCCCAAAATTTTCCAAAATTGCAGAATCACATTTTGAAGCTTGAACCGGATCATGCATGATTTGAGGGTGGTTGCTATTGCTAATTTCAAACTACTCTTTGGATGGAAGCCATCTCTGTCATAGGTTTTAACAACAATTAGATTTCTCAATTGAAGAGGCACTTCTAATGGTATGCCCAAAGATAAATGAATTGATGAGATCACATGAGCAAACTGATTTGGCAAGCTGTCTTCATAGCAGGCTTCATGAGCCATTCTAGAATTTCCTCCATTGAAGCAGGAGACAGACGAGAAGATGGGTTGGGGACTTGATGTGTAGATTTATCAACTTCATGATCACTACAAGGGGCCAACCACATCGGGACCAAAAAAGGAGGAGGACAAGGAACCAACAGGGTAGTGGGATCCTCCTCTGTACTCTGAGGTGACTCATGATGCAAAAGAGTTGGGGAAGAATGGAATTAGGAGGTTCACTATATTGGGAAACATGAACCAAGCATTTAAACTCTTGTCTCAAGAATATGAGTTCAAAATTTTGTCAGGAACTTTGCAACAAAGGTGAAGGAACATATCAACAAAGCCCTCAACTGTTTCATCAGGCTCCATTCTTAAATGACATATTTTTTCATAGACATCCTAGTGCCTATACTTATCGAAAGCTTTCATCATCATCCTGGAAAGATGACCAAATGAATCGATAGAAGAAATGAGTAATGTATGACACCAACATTTAGCACGATCTTCAAATGTGAGGGTGAGTAATATAGCCAGGCAACTTTGGACTTTATTTGGAAATGATGGAAAAGAGTCATAACTTGAAGCACATGCACACGAAAAGATGGTTCACCCTCACCATTGAAATTAAACTTGGACAAGTCATGAATAACTTCTGCAGGGATGGTACAACTAGGATTTTTAGAAAAACATCCCAGGATTATGATTTCGAGAAGAGCCATTTTAAATAAGAGATTCAAACCAGACTCTACGAGCACAACCTATCATCTGGCCCTCCTTCTGGCGCCATTTTGTTGACGGTGCTGGAAATTCGTCAACCAAGGGGATCTTCCTGATGTGAAGTCCCAACTAGACCTCACACCGTTTGGTGTAGGAGTCCCATCTGATATAAAGGCATGATTTCCATATACTTAGAGATCTTCCTTGGCTCTAGCTATTAGCACATGAGAGTGTTACATTCATATCTTCAAACAAAAAGGTAAGTGTGCATGGTGAGTGCGTAAGCTAACTCGTGTCTAGGTTATCTTATTGCAAAAGGTAAGAGTAAGGTGAGCCTCTAAGTGAGAGGTAGTAGTACCACCCAGGAAGAGACACACGTGAACCAGAAAGGGTTTGTTCAACATCCAGTGGAATAGTCCACAATGGAAGCAACAATTGTTAAAATCAAAGTACAAGGGAAAACACGTACACCATCTAGTAGAGTAGTACACATGGATGTGACAGTCATTATAACCAGTAAAAAAGACATGCATGTCTAATATCCTGCGGAGTAGTCCACAAGGATGAGACAATAGTGATAAACAATACATCACATTCTCAACAATGTAAGTACTAAAATAACTAAACTAGTTCAACTATCTTAGTATAGGTTAAGAAAACATGCATTACAAACATCTACTAAACATATGTGAAAATGTGCTGGCCTTAATAGGCTTCTGAATTAAGAAAAAGTCCCAAGACACATCTATACACCATACATCACTAGTCCCAGTAGTGGGACAATAGAGCCACTCCTCATTCATCAAAGAACTGACTGAAAACTCTCTATGCTTCGTGGGAGGAGCTTTATAGCTCCAAATCTCACTTTTGATATTTGTGATGCTGCACCCATGGCCTAGGGAAACCCCTCCTTCCAGACCTAGTCCAAATACTTAAAAAATAGTGTTTTACACCCTATATGCGACATTGCCTTGAGCTAAATGCGTGTGTACGCGGGTCTGTGTACACCCAACCCGCGTATATGTCTTAAAACATTTAAAAAAATTAAATCTCCTTAAATTTGGGTGGAGATCACTGGTTTTACCTATTGATTACCTATTAGTGCCCATGGCCCAACTGTTCCCAACGAATTACCAACTAAAAAACTACTTTGGGAGAAGTATAAAAAGGCTTCAATGGGAAGGCCTAAGGGAGGAGGAGAGAAGAGAGAGAAAAATCACTTTGTTGAGATTATCCCTGACTAGGTCTGAAGATCCTTATGGTTCTAGCACTTCCCCCATTACAGGAAACCCTTGTTTCCTTGAGTTATGATGTCTTTCCATTAGTTGAGATATCTTGGAGTGAGTCATGGAAGGAGTTTGTTGAAGGCTTGAGATTGGACGAATCCGGAAGACGGTTCCGCTTGGAGCTTGTGAAAGGAAGACTCATGTGAAATCATTCTTTACTATATTTTAGTTATCTATAATAAAAGAAACACTTGTATTGTTCCTGATACTAATCTTCTTCATGCTTATGAAATGTTATGATTTACATATGAGTAGTTGTTTCAATTGTATAACTAACTACCTTTCAATATGCGATGAACTTGATTTTCTGATGATGCTTAGTCCATGTACTGTTATGTTTTCTTGATTTGATTGCATTGCAGGTTGAAGGATCGAAAGGAACTACGAGAGGGTTTGGACCCTAGCTGGATCTACCCAAATGAAGGACCCCTAGGTGCACCTATCTTCGTGTAGTTCGTTTATATTAGTATCATGGTTGTGTGGAATGCTTGTCCTTGACAAAATTGGTGACTCCACTAGGGACAACAGTATTGTTGTTCCAGTTTGGGTTTATTCAAGCCAATCAGGGCTCAACTGTTTATTTAATTTATGTGTCTGAGTAGTCTGTTCATATAGGAACTTGAACTGTAAGTTTGATCAGTTTCTTCAGACCTTTTTTTGTTTTTTCTTGTGGTCTTTTATATACACATCTTGGTTAGGTTACAGTCATGTATGTAAGCAAGTTTCACCATATGAACCCATGTATACGCAGGTTTCTGTGAACTGAATAGTGTATACACGCAACTGCGTATCAACAAAGTCGCGTATACGCTAAAATTTTCAAGTTTTTTCAAATATTTTTGTTTTTGAAGATATGTCTGCTAGTTTGAGTCTTTCTTGAACAGTTACTTTTCTGTGTCAGTCTTTATTTTTACAGCAAGTTCATGATTTCAAAATCTCTCCAGTTGTGGAAAGTATTGGTCTTGTTTTGTTTTGTTGCAAGCGTCATCATTTTTGTTTAAGCACACAAGATTTCTTTCTGGGAATCTTGGTTGTTCTAGTCTTCCAGGGTAGAAAGATGGTCTCAATCTTTGTGGCAAATCTTGTTTTGGTGATCTTTTTGTTTGCGTGTCAAAACTGCATCTTTATGGCCTTTTAATTTTCTTGCTTTTTGAAAGTTGTCGTGTGATGATTTTGAGAATTGTCTTTCTTGATCTTACGATCATTGTCACCAAGCTCTTTTGGCTACTTTTTTTATTGTTAAGAGCATCTTGAAACACACTTTTTGTTGAGCTTTCACCCGTTGTGTGTTGTTAACTTGCAAAGTGTTTTGTTTCCTATTCTTCAATCATAAAGTTTCAGTCTTATTTAGAGCACTTTTGAAAAGTAATTTCTGTTTTTGCTTTTGAAGAAAACTTCTTGAAAACTTGGTTTTTGCTTTCTTTGACGTTGTTTTGATTTAGTTTCCTTTTTGTGAGTGAAAGTGCATTTTCGTTTGTCTTGAAATTTTATTTTAGTGTTTGGATGAAAATTAGCATTAGCAACTCATATTCTATCTAAACATCTTAAGTGGCTAATTAGAATTGATAAATAAGTTACTTTCATTTCTTTGATTTAGAGTAGTCTTAAGTTTTGCATCAGCATGTACTCATTACATTAGGATAAATTTGTGCATCTTTTAGGACATCCATAGTTTGTTAATTTTTGTGAGTGTGAAGCTTTAGTGAAAGAAAAGAAATTTTTTCTTATTGCTTTCTTAGAAGTTCCTCAGAACCTAGTAGAAATTTCTTTCATCGAAGAACAAAATGAGTGCATTTGCATATAGTTTGGTTTTTATTAATTTCTTTTGCATCAAAACACCATCATTTTCATCTCCGCTTATCCATTGACTTAAAGAAAAACCCATTTAAAAACAAGCGCTAATTAAAATACACTAGAACTTTTTCATAATTGTTAGTTTAGGCACATCAACAAGTCTTAGGATATTTTAGGGCCTTGGAGATATAACACAAGGTGAAAAGTCCTTGCTCATATAATGGGAGAGGCATATATATCCAAGGGATATGCTCGACCCTTGTCACTCTTAGACTACTCTCATGACTGTTCAACTTCCGATGACTTTTCAACTAACACTACTCTTCATATTCATTGTGTGTCTATTGGAATTTCACATTACATTACATTCGACTACAATAGATATGGTCCGTAGTGGTGATGTGGCCTTGAAAACTCATGAGACAACTTGACATGACACTACTGACATAGACTGGCTAGATCTGGTGATAATGTCAAGTTGTTGTTACTGCTGAGTGATGGATGTGTTCTTGGACATGCTTTATCTTCACCTCTGCATGGCTTGATGTTGCAGGGTCTTCAATGGTCTTGGTCCTGTAAGATGGTTACATGCATGTGTTCCTTTCTCTTGAGCTTCTTAGTGAGCTTATTTCGCCTTTCCAGCTACAAGTAAGTCTTCTAGAATGCTCGCTTCTTATTCATTTCGTTGTCATCTCTCCATGATCCATCACTGTACCTATTCCAAAACCTCCTAGTCTAAGATGATGCATTATTTTCCATGGTCCGAGCTCAGAACAAATGGAAGGCTATGAAGAGGAACCAGTAACTGTGTATTGTGAAGTTATAGGTGATAAGGAGGGAGACTGGTCACTGAGACTGCGCATAGCACAACTCAGGCTTGGATGAAGAACTTTGGGGTAGAATCTTCACTGTCGAGAAATACCGCACAAAGGCCATTGGGAGACAAGATTGCACAGTTGAGGACAATAGTGGCCACTGCAAGGTGTTACCCTGAGGTTCACCTTTGCACAGTTTCCTAAGGGAAGACAAGAGAGGTTAACAGAGGGACCAGATGACAACTCTACGCATTTTTTGAGAGTAGTGAGTCCCGATTAAGGGATGTCACTAGGAGGAAACCTCTGCGCAGTTTCTAGGAGTAGTGTAGGCTCAGGTCTCTGTGCAAAGTGGATTTCCGGTAGGTAGGGAGGAGGCTTGATGACTAATCTTGCAAAGTGCGGTGTTTAGGTCAGCCTTTGAGGCAGTTTCTGCGTAATTATGGGAAGGAAGGAAGGCTACTCAACTCTGGGATTACACAGTGCAACTGTCTCAGAGGACAACCTCAAGCACTGCACAATTATAGGTAGTAGAGAAGCACCACTAAGGGTTGAGACTGTACAATGCAACTCAATTAGGGTTCAATGAAGTGTAGTTGTTCAATCGAAAGGATTTTTAGGAAAATGGCTAAGTGTGGGAGGCAAATGAACTTGTGAGGACTTGACATTATGATCAAACAATGATCTAAAATGGGGCACTAAAATCTTCTTCTCATCTTACAAGAACCTCTCCCACTCGAAAGCTTAAACAATTTCCAAGATCTATGCTTATGATTGATAATCTGCGGAATTAAAAGAACTGGAAATAGGTGTATGATTTTAGTTTGCTTTAACTGACCAAATGCCTTAAGTTTATTTTCTTAAACTAAGATGCAACATATAATAGTGAAACAGTGCAAAAAATAAACATCATACACATAACAAAAATATAATTAGGAGTTCACCCAAACCTCTTGGGCTACGTCTCTGTGAGCTCTAGTCAACTCAACTTGGCTCTTTGGGATTATGGCTTAAATTCTTTCACAAGTTCTACACCCAACTCCATAGGTTTACAACTGAACCAATGGGCTTAGGATTCCATCTTACCCCTGGCTGTCCTTACTCTATAGACAGATCTAGGCTTCTCTGGATTAGACTCCTTCAATTAGTGCTTTGAGCTATCTTGAGCTCTAACTTGCACCAACTCCCTCAGAATTTTGTTAACTGTCTCTGGAACTCCTTCTTCTGTCTTCAGCACACAAGGGACATTATCAATAGCTTGATCATTTAATCTCTTTTATGTTATCTGGCTCTCGACTCTTGGCTTTCGCTCTGGCTCTCAGCTCTGGCACTCTGCTCTTGGCTCTCGGCTCATGGCTCTGGCTCTCGGCTCTTGGCTCTCAGCTCTAGCTCTTAGCTCTGGCTCGTGGCTCTGACTCTCAACTCTTGGCTCTCAGCTCTGGCTCTTGGCTTTGGCTTTCGACTCTGGCTCTTGGCTCTAGCTCTCAGCTCTGGCTCTCGGCTCTTGGCTCTCGGCTCTGGCTCTTGGCTCTGGCTCTTTGTCAAGCCTCCAACCTCTGGTGGCTCTTTCGCTGTCCTCCCAACCTCTGGTGGCACTTTCACTATCCTCCCAACCTCTGGTGGAACTTTTTCTATCCTTCCAACCTCTAGTGGCGCTTTGTAAATCTACAGCTCTCCGGCCTTCTGCGCTCTGCAACTCTGTTGCACTCAGCTTTCTAGTAAATCACCCCTTTTCCATTGCCCCAATCTGAGGTGGCTTCTCAACTTTCACGAGCTTCTAGTTTCGCTCAACCTCCAATTGACCCCTTCTCAATTATTCTCTCTATGTATTTGTAACACATTGGTTACAATCATCTCCATCATGGAAAAACCTACTGTTTCATCACAAGAATCCCTTTTCAAATGAAAAGGAACCGGCGGGCATAAGTCACATTCAAATTTCTTTTTGGAGAAAGAGGTCGCCATTGATGGGCATAGTGACATTGGCTAGCCTGCATATTCAGTGGGAGAATTCAGCTCATACATCAGCAAGTGTCATTGCTGGTTTCTGCAATTTTCAGATTTTTCTGGTGTGAAAACTTGGTCGGGATTCGACAAGTACTTAGCTTATTCAGCAAAAATTCGCCATGACGATAGTTGGCAAGGTAGGAGATTTTTGTATTTTTTCTGCTCATTTGGCTGAATGAAAGAGGATGTATTTTTTCTATCATTTGTTGTACAATTCAGTTCAAAGTTTCAGTAATCTTTTGGGGTCCAAAAGCCTCTCATTTGGGAGGTGTGATTAGGAGCTCAAGACCAAGTGTCGAAAAATGATCAAAAATGAAAGTGCTCAGAACTAGTTCAACCTAAACGACCGGACTGATCTCATCCTCCTGATTCTGGTGCCATAAATGGTTCGAAAAATGGTCTCCATATGGAGAAGTTATTCTGATTTTAAAAACGCCCAATATCCTCCATTTTTTTAATTTAAAAAAAAAAACATATATGTATATATATTTATATATATATATATATATATATATATATATATATATAATATATATATATATATATATATATATCTATTATATATATAATATATATATCACAGAATATTCTAGGGAATATTCTTGAGAATATTCTTAGAATATTCTAGGAATATTCCATTTCTAGCAACCAATTGAAAGGTGCCACAAGGCAAGCCCAGAGGCTGCCATGTGTCCCCAAGTTTACATGGCAAAATTGATTGGTCTCGGTAGGATTCGAACCCTCGTCTATATCTGGCAACACATACGCCTGACCACTCGGGCTACACGATGAGTCTTAACATTGTAAGTTTGTACTTAACCTTGATTAATGATTAGGTTGGGGGAAAGGTGCCAGCCCCTAACCATGGGACCACACGCCATGAACCAGCAGCTTAAACGAAACTGTTAAGGCCACCAACAACACCACCAAAACCGGTCACATGCACAGTTAACTGGCAGTTTGCTCCGGCGGTTTCAGCCAAATTTGGCGGGCAGCTCCAAATTAGGTGGATTACTAAAGTTATCTGCACTTCCACTAAACTTAGCTGGAGTTTTTCTAGGGGGAGACTGGCAGTTCATGAATATGCCATAACTTTTGCTAGGAAAGGCCTTTTTGGATGAATTTTTATTTTTATTTTGGGTCTCTTCAACCTTATGAAGCCATTGGCATAGTTTTCATAGCCAGCAAAGGTCGTTTGCAGGTGTTTTTGCTTCGGGGAAGTTTCAAGAGCCACCAAGGCATGTTCAGTGTTGGAGCTGCATTGGGTTGTGTGCAGCTATTTAATGTGAAATGAAGGTCATTCTTAACTTTATTCAGTGTTCTGAGTCCATTTCTATAGCTCTTTTTTGCCTGTTGAGGCATTCTTCACCTCGAAACTCTTCAGGAAAGCTTTGAGGGCCATTCTAGTGCTTGAGTTGTTTGGGGGTTGTATTCATCCGTTTTTGGTGATTCAAAAGCCTACTTCTACTGTCTTCGACCTTTTGAGTCCATTGGTAGAGGTTTTAGAACCATTGGAGGTCATCTTCACCTCGAACCTCTTCATAGAAGTTTAAAGGGCCACTAGGGCCATTTGGAGAAAGTATTATTTAAGGTACAATTTCATTGTTTAGTGCTTGGGGAAGAGAATTATTAGCTATTTCCTATCTTCTGATTCTATTTTTACAGTTGAATTTGCCTTTAGAGGCACTTATTTACTTATATTAGCCTTTGCAGCTTTCTTAATACAAGAGGACAAGCCCATTTTGGGAGGCTTGGTCTAGTAGATGTAGCCCAGGAGGGTGAACTACTTCATCATCTATGTGTCATTATTTGTTGAAGATAACATGCTAAACAAATATGATATAATGTGTTAAACAACAAATTTAAATAACTTTCCTTCACATATAAACACCTAAACAAATGCTCAAACTTATTTGTTTTATTCCGCAAGACATCAAGCTTCAAGCATTAGTATTTTAATGACATCGGAGTGTTTACTTCTATTATTTCTTTAGGCAGAGCCTGTAGAGGGCCAAGTAGCCTCTAGATCTCATCCTCTCTTTAGAGGTGACATATCCGGTAAATTCCCCTACAGTCTATCTCTGTATTAGAAATAAGAAGTTCTCACATTCTCAGAGTTAACCTTGGAGTTGTTTGCACATTTAAAATTATTAGAAATGGATACCTTCCACCCTTTATTCAAGTACATTCCATTTTCAAATCACCAGAAAATCAAATCCAAATTGGATGGGACAAATTTTTATATTGAATAGGATGTCTGAGGTATCCATTCCAAGTGGAATCGATCAAAAATAATTTTGTTAACCCATGCTAAAAAATAGCAGAAAAATACTAGTCTAAAATCTAGAAATTCGAGAACTAGTGAGCTAGTAAATCTATCAAATGCCTAACCTAATCAAGTGCAAATGCAATGGGGTAATTTTTTTTTATTAAATATAATTTTTTTTGATCTAATTGAAGTGGAATCAACTTTATGGAATCTTGTTAGCATGCTCTAAAAAATAGTAGAAAATTATTGTCATTTGCCACAAAGGAGTTCCAGAAATCTAGATTTGGGAAAAAGCAAACTAATCCAAGTAGATCAATGATTACTATGACCTTCCAAATATTTTCTAAGGATGAAACTATGCTTGTGATCCTACAAAAGAACTTAGATCAACCATTTAACCCAATCCTACAACAAGAAATCATTAATACTAAATGCAGAAATACAAAGAAACAAGAACAAGAGATGCATGTGAATAAGAAGTGGAAAGAATAAAGGAAAATGATACAAAAAGGCTATGAGGCTCCTAGGATGGCCAAGCTTAAGGAAACTCAGAGTCCTATGAAGAAGACCAAGATTTAGAAGCTGAACATGTCACCAATCTTTATTATTTCCATCAATACAATTACATCCCTGCAGAAAATGAAAGTGGCGCTACAAAAATATGAGTTCTCTCCACAAGAAGACTAGTAAAGATCCCCCCTAGAGAAAAAATCGACTTGGTATTTATACAAAGTGATTAGGAATCATTCCCCATGAAAGGAGGAATATTTCCCGCCAAAATCCCTTGATTAGTGGATCTAGTTCCCAATGCTAGGAATGCGCATTAAACGGCACGGAACACATTCCTAGATTCTCTCAATCATTGGAGCTCCACAATCTGTGCCATATTTCCATAATATCTTGTTGATTTATTATTTAATATTGATCCTTTTGTAATAGGGAGCAAGTCACTAAATTATCTCCTCCTCCAAATCTTCATAATTTTCCCAATATTCTCACAATATTCCACAAAAATAAATAATATTAGGCACAAATATGCAATTATTCATAAACCTTCCTAATGAACATATTAAAGTTAAAAATACATTATCTAATGCAAAACGAGAAGTTTAATGGGTTGAAGGATGGTCATAAGGGCCTTAATTTATGTCTAATTTAGAGGCCCATCATACCCCCTGCTTAAAGTGTTTCTCATCCTCTGAGAAACTTAGTGACCTCATTGTGCCTCATTCATGGCCCTGGTAGCCTCTCTCTTGTGCATTCCTCAATCCTTTCTCTTAAGCATTTTGGCTATAAGTTCTGCAAGGACAAGCACAAAAATGTAGTTGTTCTTTTCATGATTGTTTAACAGTATTTCAAGCAAAAACATAACTTTTCTTTTTGCAAGTGAACTCTATTGGCTTGTAGATCCATTTCAATCATATCCTCTCCCTTGAAACCTTCATTCCATTTTCACTCATTTTTCCAAAACTACTTGTGCATATAAAAAATCGCATTGTTTCTTGAGACCATTAGCCTACTTTCTTCCCCTTATTCAAGATGGGTTCTTGAATATTTTCAGTTTGGCAAGGTCTTCCACATCCTTTTCCAACCTTATACTACCTTGTTACACCATTTAGACACCTCTGAAACCTTCAAAATGCCTTTAGATGCGAACTAGGACATCCTCTAGTAATTCCTGTAAAAACTACAGGAAACCCTATTAAAAGTACAAGAAATCCTGTTTAAACCCGTTTTGAGCATAAATGATAGTCTGAGCCTAGGGTAGGCCCTCAACTTGACTTCCATATTTTTCTCCCATTTCTATAACATATTTTAGGCCTTGCACAAAATCTAGAAAGAGATTAGAGACCTCTTGGAAAACCTCTTTTCCTCACTGCGGTTTGAGTTCTGTTTTGATGGTGAATGCCTTATTTCCTTTTGTTGCCTTCTTCTTCTGTTGTGTGGCCTAGATTATTGCCTAATGGACTTGGAGTTCTTCTTTTTGATTAGGTCTCTCTTAGGCACTGTCATTTTGGGTTTTAGCACAATTTGTTCCTTTCTTCCTTCTTGTAGCAGCATTATGCCTTCCTGTAGTAGTCATTCCTCCTCTTTTTGGGTCTTCTAACTGTATGGGAGTGATGAGAAGTGATGTAGAGGGCTTGGAGGATGATGCTAGGGCTCAAAGGGAGTAGTGTAAATTTGTGAAAATGGAGAGGGTGCTCTGTTATTTTTTTCAAGAAATTTTTAGGGTGAGACAGACTGTAGGGTTTGTTCTTGAAAAAAAATATTTTTTTTCTTATGAAATGGGATGGATGAATGATGGATAGATAGTGGATATGAAGTGGATGGAGGGCTTGGAGTGTTGTGGTGAATTGGCCTTTGCAAAAATTTCTTCTTTTAATTGTTGTCCCCAATCCTCTAAATCGTCAACCTTCATAATTTGGCTTTTCCACATTGCACGAGTGAAGGAGTGAGCTACAATTAACTAGTTGAAAGCGATTGAGACTACTGACCCATCCTTAGCTTATAAAACCTCATCTCTCATGCATTGACAACAAATTTCTAACAATAATATGCTCAAGTTAAGAGGTCAATAATATTGCATACCTGTACCTACTTGATGTTTGTTGGAGAGCCATGCATGTTGCTACTGAGCTGATGATCGATCCCTGCTTCCTTGGAGGTGCTAATTTTCTTTACTTGTTGTTATCAGGAAAACTAGTGTCCATTCAGAGCTGCTAGTCCCACTAAGATGAGTAGCTATCTTAGAAACAAACAAACTAAATTCATTTGTGTTTTCATTTATGAGAAGTAGATGAGAGAGAAGAAGAGAGTACCAACCTCAGTCTTCCGCTTGGATCCTTGCTTGTTTCCTCTCCCCTTTGACAGATCTTTGCAACTCCTTCCTCGCTTGTCCCGCTTCAAAGAACACCTGTAGAGTCAAAGAAGCATAATACCATCAGAGCATAGAGATCTATAATCATAAATAATATAGGATCAGATATATATTGACCATACAAATGCATATATCAATTCAAGATTCAAAGACATATAAGAATATACAAGAAAAATCAAATATCTTTATTGATAGAAGTAGTAGAAGAGAGGATTACAACCAATTGATTTGACCCAGCGCCATCCTCCTAGCATGAAAGCCCTTCTTCACCTCATGAAAAGCTAGATCACCCAACACTATGATGTTCCATAGAGAAACCAACAGCACTTCCTTACAGGATGCAAAATTCTAGCCTCTGGATCTCTAGGATGAGGGATCCATATATAGATGTTTGCAGGTGGGTGAGTCAGCTTCTGGGTTTTTTATTAGTGTCGTTTCTCTAATAGTTCTCAATTCCACTTGGAGATTTCATGATCTCTTACTCATCCCTGGGCGAATTCAGAGAGGCAAGTGTCACAGGATAAGTTTCTAGAAGATTCCATGATCATCCACCTTGCAAACTATCTCTGCCATTTGTCAACTCTCGCCCATCGCACCCCATAGAAGGGCTTTTCATTATGCATCGCAACCCCTGTGTGCATTAGGTGGGATGCATCACACTTTGACCATGGAGCAGGTGAGATGGTCTAGTTTTAACCAGTTCTGAGCAGTTTTTCATGGAGAACTTCTGGGAGATGATGTCATCAGCTGACCTTGTTCCTTTAGGGCATGAAACAACACTTTTAGGGACTTAGAAGCCCTTTTTTTATGGACATATAAGATTGGGGTTGCAGTGCCCAAATATGTCTATAACAGTTTCCCCCTAAATCATGAGGTCGTAAATCTTTTGATGTCAGGTGAAATGCTTTATCATGAGGATCCGAGGTTTTTCGAACTAGAAGGTGACCTGTAATAAGATACAATACAATACATTATCTTCATAATATTTTCATGATCTAGTTGAGGCGGGCATTCCCATTCTCAGCTTTATAAATTCATTTTCATGTACATTGGACAAACAACCGTCTCTATTGCAGAGTCATGATTCTGGTAGAGCCATCATCCTTTGGCTTGGATGATTATTTGTGCAGCTATGATGTACATTTGATGTCTTTATTTTCTTAAATATATCACAGCCCGGATGGATGAAACAAGATCCGAGGTCTTCAAAACTCGTTCAATCTTCGCCCAAAGTACAAGTCGATCCATGTGAAAAGATGTTCTGAAGTCAAACATGGAAAGACATCGCCTGATTACTAGCCAATGATGTAAGTTGTCAACAGGCGCGAGAGGAATCACTGATAATGATAATGACTGTCAAGGTATTGTAGTACAATTCACGTGGTGTGAAAATGGGACTCGACTTCGAACACCATGCAAAATCTTTCGGTTGAAGGCCATTGATGTAAACCTGTCGCTGGAAATGAGAAACTTGCCATTGAGGCATGCAAGCTTCAAAGTACTAAAAGGGTTTTTCCTAAGTCAACTTCTTGGATAATGAGGTGACATCGATAAGAAGTGACCCGTCATAGGAAGGCCTTAATGAATCCCACATCTACAACACGAAACGGAGAAAATGATTTTGTGGAGGTGAAAATGATCTAATGATACAAGGTTCGGGGTGGCTGTCATGAAAGAATGAAGGCTGAAGGTATTGCAGCAGATGAGACACAAGCTGGGTTGGTGAATTCTCTGAGCGACTTCTCTTGAACATACCGGTGACACTGAAATGGATTGGTAGCGTTAACCCCAAAAATGGATGGTACAGTGGACCAATGGTGATATGACTGGTGAATGAAATAACCCAACCCAACTCAATCATGGTGATGGAGTGAAAGTGTCATGTTCAAGAGCAACCTGCTACCAATAAAGTTTCTTCAAGTTTTCTT
>APFE031453537.1:53067-63678 GCA_000404065.3 Pinus taeda
AGCAACTTTGCTCGCAGCCTTTTGCATACAATCTAGGAACGACCAACTACTGTCCTAGGGGTTAATTAACTACTGGGGTTAGGTGGGAAAACTCTTCCTTTACTTTGTCGGTGCCATTTGGCCCTTCCAAAGGTGAATGGTTGATCAAACCAATCACCTAACTTAAGCAGTTGAAGTCAGTAAAGCTATGGGGGTTAGAGTTACACTGGTCACTTTTCACTTGCGTACAAAAGGTTTGCATGCCCCCAGGTATAGCGAAGTAGAGTTTCCAAGTTACCATATGAAAGTTCTTGCATTTGCAAGATTGCTCCATCCGCATTTGCAGACAAAACACTTCCTTGGCTCTATCCATCGAAATGGACAAAGGTGAATGGTGGGACGCATCACTCACATAACTTTGACGAGGGAATCTTATTCTAGTCTAATCCCGTTTTCCTAAACATACAGGTGTGTTAGACTAGTCATATATCCTCCGCGGAAACCTACCCTATACCTAAAGTTTTCCTGCCCAAGCAGACCAGGGTGCATGCCCCTTGGGTTTCGCCACATTCACTGAATCACTCGCGTTCATTAGGTAGATTGACTGGAGATTGATGAGACATTCCTTGTGCAAAAAGACCAGTTAGGGATGGCACTTGACTATTAGCTATGTGTGAACCGGGGAATGAAAGTTGGTCTACGAGCTGGACCACTCTGCTTTCATGCAGAAAACACATCACTAGAAAGAGTGAGGAAACAATAGCTCCCAAGCTATAAATGTAGTCACACCCAAGGAGTAGATTGTAATATAAAGGTCCTTGGACTACCATCACGTTTAGATAAACGGGTTTCCTTCTCAAAGCTATAAGCAAATTTGGAAGGATCCCTAACGGTCAACTAGTTCCTTTGTTGAAGCCTATCAAATTTCACATCTTAGGCAGAAGCGAGGGCGAACCAAGCACTTTCCAAGCAGTTGAGGAAAGGATACTCATAGAAGCCCCTTCATCTATGATAGTAACAACCATGACCATTCTGTAAGCTTGTACTATGATTTGGAATGGTACATTAGATGGTAGACGGGGTCTGCCTAGTAGATTCCAATCGAAGGAAATGACTAGGTTTCTTGGAGGTGGGACCGAATAAATGGTCGGATACATCTCTGATGAACTTCCTTCTTGCTTAAAGGAACGGGTAGATTTCCCTCATGTTCATCAAATTCTGTGTTTACGAAAAGAATTTGAACGATGTCGTTCTCATTCTCTTTGGTGACTGTATCATCTGAAGGTAGACCTTCTGAAGACAAGACTGGGTCGATTGCCGTCTCAACTTGTTGAGTTTATCTTCAATGATAGATGCTTCGACTGACCACAAAGGTGTGTCAGTCGGATTTTCAACTAGTGATGGACTCGGCAAGAGTTTCTTGTATTCACGAGGAAGCCATAGCGGTAAAGCAGGACGGTTATCCAAGACTCTTTTAGCTTCATCTAGGAAGGGACAACGGTGGATGGCATGATCGCCTTCACACAGTCTACAAGGAATTTTAGAACTTCCTTTTTGTCCACTGACATCGTTTTCACTAGTTGACAGTGTATTTTCAACATGATCGTGAGAGGTTGACGACACCGGATTGTGCAAGTAGGGATACCAGTCCCTTAAGATACATGGGATGCAAGGACAATCTCGATGATATTGGTCCCCTTTGCAAATGACACATGGAGATTTAGGTTTGAGTGATGTTGTGTGTGGATTTTCGCTAGACAATGCTTGGTTACCCCCTTTTTCCATTAGTTTCTTCTTCTTCTTCTCCTTCCCTTCCTTCTTCTTCTCAATTACTTGGTTTTTAGCTTTACTAGCTTCACCAAGTGAAGAGGAAGAAGGAGAGGGAGAAACAAAAGAAGTAGAAGGTTGGGGGTAGCTCTAGTATCATCTAGTTGCTGATTTGATTGCTCAGGAATCATGGTGCTTTGAACGATAGAGGTCGAGAAGAGCCATATTGGTAGGCCAATTGTCAGTCCTGGAAGGGACAATGTGGCCATATGAGGTGCACCAACATCTCCCCAAGAGGAGAAAGGACTAGGATTTCCCCCAAGGGGAAATCCTTGGTTGGTGGACTCCATTTTCTCAACCTAAGATCAATGAGGGAACAATGACGTTATTCCGATTAAAATAAATTTTATGATGCTTTGACACAACTTGCTTTTTCAATTTTTAAGAGTCTAGAAAAAACTAAATATGACTCTAGTCGCCTTCGATTTTTAATGAGCCTGAAGTGACAAGTGCTCAGATGGACCTTTTCTTTTAAGGAGTCTGAAAATGAATGAAAGTGACTACTCTGAGAATCTAGACATAGGGATTACCAAGCCAATCACAAAACTGCAAAATACTTTTTACGGTATGGCAGTCAATCTTCTTGAATGCTGTGTTCAGTGCATTGCGATTGATAGGGTGGTAGACACAGCTTCCTAAGAATAAAGGATATAGCTTATTGTGGTCTCCCAATAGATACTCGATGGTACGTGGGAGCAAAAGTCCGTACTAGCACTTGTCGTCTCAAAGAGGAGGAATCACCCAACCTATGATGAAAGTGATAGTTACCAGGCTTTACGATACCGGAATACGTCTCTAGCCTAGACTTCTAAATGTTGTGCATTAGGTTCCAAAGCATTTTTATGTTCATTGAAATTTATTTTAGAGTTGATCTTTCTTAAGAAGTTTTCCTTTAAGCTTCGCCGCATGATGTAGATATACAACTCCTAATTATGCAATCTAAGATGATAAACAGTCGTTTATTTCTCTTTTTGTAATGAAAATCCGAGCTACTAAGGAAAGAGAAGCGAAATTCTTTCAACAAAGAGCAGAAAGCACACACTAAGATGCATTGTCCTAAATCAATCTCCACGAGAAGTCTAAATGAAAATGCACATGCATGTATTTTTTTTCTGCTTTCTTAATGTGTGAATGAAAAAAAGAATGCTAAGTACAAATCTGAATTATTTTTTCTTTCAAAGCAACAGTACTAACAATTTTCTTTTCAAAAGACGAAAGAAAGACAAGGACGACACTTTGCGATTTTGAATTGAAAACTGCTTTCGACACTTGAAATACTATTAATTCAAATAAAATACAAGAGCAATAGTGTAATCCACTATCAAAAAGAGGAGAACTCTTTTCTTTGACTAAAAATGACACTTGCGAGACATTCAAATCAAAAGACGACAGTTCGATTAAGCTACTATTTGCAAAAGAGAACTGTAAATGGCGAAAAATACATAAAAAAAAAATCACAATTCTTTGTACGATGGAGGCTGAATAATGCAAAGGAAGGGAGTCTCAATAGTGGTATACTATCATAGACAGAAAAACTCATGAATAAACCTGAAGAGAATGAAGAAAAACCAAAATCTGGAGGCAAAAACAGTCTTATCTGATCATCACACCTATAACACAGGGAAACAGGGATGCATCTCACCTACAGCACATGGGAGGTGCGATGCATCTAGACTATCAAAAGGAGATAGTGCGATGGTCCAGGGACGAGACTGGGCTTGATTTTTGGTCACAGTTTGCAGCTTAGTTCAGGGATTTAGGCTGATCTAATGATAGTCAATAAATACAAAACATAGGGGCTGATCTAATGAGGTTGCTTGAGCCACAACTAGGTCACTTAGGATGTTTGCAAGTCAGATGTTTAATTCATAAACTAGCCCAGAGATTGACTGAAGCAGCGTTTATCTACTTTGTAGTTTCATAGCAAAATCAGTTCGAAGGCTAGCTAGCTTAACTTTAGGCTTCGTCTGTATTTTATAAAGTAAACAAACTAGAAACAAGCAAACAAGTTATTCGCTCCCTAGTGGAGTCGCCATTTTGTTATCGGGAAAACTAGTGTCCATTCAGAGCTGCTAGTCCCACTAAGACGGGTAGATATCTTAGAAACAAACAAACTAAAGTCACTTGTGTTTTCCTTTATGAGAAGTAGATGAGAGAGAAGCAGAGAGTACCAACCTCAGTCTTCTGCTTGGCTCCTTGCTTGTTTCCTCTCCCCTTTGACAGATCTTTGCCGCTCCTTCCTCACTTGTCCCACTTCAAAGAACACCTTGTAGAGTCAAAGCAACATAATACCATCAAAGCATAGAGATCTATAATCATAAAAAAATATAGGATCAGATATATATTGACCATACAAATGCATATATCAATTCAAGATTCAAAGACATACAAGAATATAGAGGAAAATTCAAATAGCTTTATTGATAGAAGTAGTAGAAGAGAGGATTACAACCCATTGATCTGACCCAGCACCATCCTCCCAGCATGAAAGCCCTTCTTCACCTCATGAAAAGCTAGATCACCCAACACTCTGATGTTCCATAGAGAAACCAACACCACTTCCTTACAAGATGCAAAATTCCAGCCTCTCGATCTCTAGGATGAGGGATCCATATATAGATGTTTGCAGGTGGGTGAGTCAGCGTACGGGTTATTTATTAGTGTCATTTCTCTGATAGTTCTCAGTTCCACTTGGAGATTTCATGATCTCTTACTCATCCCTGGGTGAATCCAGAGAAGCAAGTGTCACAAGAGAAGTTTCTGGAAGATTTCATGATCATCCACCTTGCAAATTGTCTCTGCCATTTGTCTACTCTTGCCCATTGCACCCCATAGATGGGATTTTCAGTATGCATCGCACCCCCCATGTGCATTAGGTGGGATGAATTGCACTTTGATCATGGAGCAGGTGAGATGGTACAGTTTTGACCAGTTCTGAGCAGTTTTTCGTGGAGAACTTCTGGGAGATGATGTAATCAACTGACCTTGTTCCTTTAGGGTATGAAACAACACTTTTAGGGACTTAGAAGCCCTTGGTTTATGGACATATAAAATTTGGGTTGCAGTGCCCAAATATGTCTATAAAACTTGCTTCTGCACAGATCTTCATAGCTTGTTTATTATTTTACTGATAAGGTTTTTGTGTGCAATTTTCTTTCAAGTGTTCAATATTTTGCTACTGGAGTGGATGGACTGCTTCCCAAGGAGGGTGTTCCCCCTTTTCAATCTTCAAAAAAGACTTCATGTTGCTTAAGGTGGCTAGATCTTCTGTTGTGCGAGTGAAAAAAAAAAAATTTGATGTTAAAATCTATTGTAACTGTGCAGGTTGCTTACAGGCAGTGTTTTAAAAGCCGACCAGTCTAAACTGGTAACTGGTCAAACCAGTCGGTTAGCTAGCCCACCTTGTCAAACCGGGAAAAAAAACCTGGTTTGACCCTCCATTTTTCCAAAAAAGTGGACAAATCGGTCCTAATCGTCCGGTTTATTTCCAGGGAAACTATAAACCCCACAGAATGCATTTTTGTGAATTTTGAAGCCATTTTGAGGGAAATTTCAAGTTGTCTTCCTCCAAAAATAGTCCCTCGAAGAAAAACGTCCCTACCCTCTCATTTTCCTGACACATCTCAACCCTAACAATGTTGGAAATTGATGGTAATGTTAAATTCTTAAAGTAAAAGTGATCCTTTTAAAAATTTTAAAATTACCATGAAATGACTCAGGATGTTTGAGAGTGGTTTCGACCTCATTGAATTTCATATGGAGAAACTAGAATTTTAGATTTCACTCCAAATTCAACAGACTTAATTGTTTTCAGGATTTCATGGTTTGGGGTTTTTCAATGTTTCCATTTCATTCTATCATGCTTGAGGGTTTGATATTGGCATTTGATCAAGAGCATGAAGCCCTTTAAGAACCTTGATCGTGGTGACATTGATTGTTGAACTTTGTTAATGTTGCTGGTATTAATTGTTGAACACCTCTACCATGGCCTTAACAAGAATGCACCCTTCACTCAAAGGAAAACAATTGGTTAGGCATGCTAATATTTTTCTACCACATTAAAAGGTTGAGGAGATGAACCCTTCACTCATACCAAAATAATTCGTTAGGCATGTTAAACCTTTTCAATTTCTATCATGTTAGAAGGTTGAGAAATCCAAGTCTAAAGACTTTCAGCTAGATGATGTTTATGTATCTCTTGTTGATGATTTTTATGTACTTTTAGTAGCGTTGAATCAATGATGAGTTTCATGAGTGACCATGTTGATCAGTGATTTGTAGTTTTCATGTTTATTTTTGCTACTACTACTACAGTTGTAGAGGAGTTTTAGGAGTCCTCAAACTCAGAGCCATATTATTTATATAGATCATGTTGATGATCTCTTGTCTAGTAGTGGTGATGAGTTTGATCATGATGAGGAGTGATCATGTTGTTGATCAACGATATGCAAACTTGTAGTAGTTTAGTGACCCCATATCTTAGAGAATTGTTTTTAGACTCTAGAGGCTATTTAGAGCCTCATTGATTATGTTTTTTTGATCTAGGTCCGGGTGTGACGAAGGACCCTTCCAAGGCCATTTACTTTCGTGATGTGTTAAAATTTCATTTTAAAAGAACATTAACCAATACATGTGCATGTTGTAAAGAAGAGGAACAAGACAATCGTCAGCACATGAAAACAAAAGCCGTTGATAATGGAGTTCATCTAGGAGGGACTACGTCTCTAAGCCTCGTGCCAAGATGTTGTAGGCAGCTGCATTAGGTGTTGTCAATAAAGGTGATGTACACAAGAGATGATGTCTCGATCATACAAGGAAAGATGCCCTCTCACAGGAGTGGCTCTACGAGATATCCCACAACTTGGAAATCTCAATCAAAAGACTCCTATTAGTATGATACAAAAACATGCATGGTGAGCATCCCACCAACATGGCACAAAAGGGATGTCAATGCAAAACACATGCATGACGACAACAAGAGTATCCCAACAACATACAACAATGGATCTCAAAGCATAACATGATGAGTTATGACAGCAAGTACATCATATGAAAGATTCTGCATAACATGAAGCAAGGAATCATGACAACATAAAGAAAACAAGATCCTGCATCAATATCAATCATGGATCCATGTAGCATAATGTAAAAGAAGAAGTACATGGAAAATAACCATATACCCAACACCATGGGCCATCTAAATAAGTGGATGTGTCGCTGTTGAAGCTGCTCAGAACATCAGTCTCAAGGCATCAATGAAAGAAGATGGTTGCTCGCAGAAGAATGTGGACATTTGAATCAGACTATCAAAGTTTTGAAGCTTGTTGAATATCAATTTCGCAGCATCGGTTGCAAGAAGAAGAATCGATCAAAGAAGAATCAATAAAAGAAGATTTGATCTAAGAACAAGAATCGATCACAAGAGAAGAATTGCTCTAGACTCTCAGCTCTGTAACTCGCTGGCTATCTGGCTCTGTAGCACTTGTGATCTTCCTATACCAATAGGTTTCATTTTTCATGATTGACTGGAGAAATGCCAAATATGTTCATCCTTTTTAAGCTGCAAAGGTTCCATATGTTGATGAATTTTCACTTGTATAGGTGGTTAACTCTTGCCGCAGTTGATGATTAGCCAGACAGCCTAATCCTGGCTAGATCATGTTTGAATTTACTTGTCTTAGAATAGAGAATAAAGGTCTGCACAAACAGTTTAAGCTTGGCAGGCAACTAGTCAGGTAGAGAAGCAAAGGGTCTCAACAACTTAATCTGAGCCCTGGAAGAAATAAGGGTAGACTTAGATAGGAGGGAAGCTAAAAGAAAAGAGAAGAATCAAGGTTTGTTAGTTCAAGTGCACCCAGTGAAAATGAAGAGAAAATGTTAGGTATAATAGGCTGGGTAGGCAGTTTTGATGGTATAGAAGCATGGTTTGTGAGCAATTTGCTCCTTTGGAACAAGTTGCCATCTCATAAAATCATAAGGTACCATGGCAAGGTGGCTACAAAAAAAATGGATCATGACTAATTCCCTCCCCATTTTCCCAAGAAACACTTACTAACATTCCCCCCAAAGGGCAATGAGATCTGCTCATTACCTTTAGTCCACTTCATCACATGGCAAAACTAAGGGAAAAGATGTTTTACCTAGGCAAAAAAAGCCACATTTCTTGTGTAAAAAGTCTTTATTCCATCTGACCAAAGTTTCCTAAACCTCACCACTGGGCATCCTTTCATTCCCCCCCTTGCCTAAGTTGTCACTCTATAAAACTTAGTCTAAACCATACAAACCCATCCCACATAATCATATTAACCTACTAACCTTATTATATAGCTCCTATGTACATTCCCCTCCCTTACTATGTATAAAACAAAAAAATCCCTAAAAAAACTAATACCCCGACCCTTGGCTAACAATAGCCATATTTTAAATTTTTCTTTAGGGAGTTATTGGTCCACCATGGGCCAATAACAACCCTCCACGTGCCCATCAGGACTTATTTGGCCTCTGGCTAAATAAATAGCCAAAAACCCGCATTTTTCCCAAAAACCCACTTTTCCAAAGTCCGAAAATACACCATAAAACATTACAATCCGAAAAAATTAAAGTGGGTCCCCCGCTGCTAACTGACCGTCACCTTCATCGCCCGCCAACCGTCTGATCGGTGCTCCCAGATCCAACAGTAGTCGGTGGTTTCGAAAGCCCCAACTTGCCGAACGATAGCATCCGGGGGATGGGTGGTAATTCCGCCGTACCGAGGACGCGTGTCAAGCGCCTGGTGTGTTCGGAGCCCCCTCCCTCGAAAACACTTCCCCCAAAAGCGGTGCGATAATACCACTTAACACCCGCCTACCTCCCTGCTGACGTCATGCCCACGTCACTTGATGATGTCACCTGCCATGTCAGCGCCACGTCATATGCCACGTCACCTTCCATGTCAGCATCTGTACCCCGCTACACAACAAAAATGACGTCATCCCAAAAAAGCGCCCCTAACCCGCCAAAGTCAAAATTTTCGGGTAAAAAGGGTGAAAGTTTATTTTTACCACTTACCTTAGTTTTTTCCAAGCGACCTATGCATGCCAAATTACGTGCAAAACACCATTTTCGACCGTTCAAGTCTGCCAACTAGCAAGTTTATTACACAGCTCGGCCCCTCAGCTCACTTGGTCACGTGCAAATTAACCATTTCGCCTATAAAACAGGTATTTACGACAATTTGCCCCCGACCCTGTTTTTCATTGCTTTTCTCTGTAAAATTGGCCACATAACCTATAAATTTGAAAAGAAGAACACTGTGTTGCTGCCCAAATTATTCCAGAACCTCTGTCTTGCTAAAATTCACCACAAAATCACATAGTGAGCTAAACATTGAGCTCGTTCGGCCCTGCAAGCTCTCCAAGAAACCCCTAAAGCTGCCTTTTGCCCATATTTGAAGCCCATTGTGTCAAAGAAGCCCATATCTCCTGTTTCTCCAGCTGACTTCAATCCACAGAGCTAAATTGAAGCCAACAAACCAGTTTCAACAATGAAAATCTCAGAGAAATCCACAGAGCCATCGTTCTACCCATTTTTCCTGCACAGATTCAAAAGTTCCAATTTTAAAAGCAATAGAGCTTAGCCATGGAAGGTCTAGTGGCCTTAAACATCACTCCCCTCAATGCACCCCACAAAGAGTTGGAACATTTTCCCTTGGCTGATAGAGATTATCTAATCCAAGACCTTGTAGGCTACCAAAACCATCTTCAAGCAGTCTTTGAGCTCAGAAATAGTTACTTAAATCAAGATGATATCTATGGAATTTGGGAATCAAATCTACCCATATACTACCTCCCCTCTGTGAATATATTCCCTGAGATCATTCACCTCTGTTGTGAGAACTATGAGCCAAAAAACAGAGCATTTAAGAGTCCATCTGGGACTACTCTTTTTTATATCACTCCTGACTCTATAAATCATGTCACACGGAATGAGTTATACTTGCAGACAAATCTAACCTTCCTAGGAGTCTAAGACTCTCTAATGACAAACAAACCAAACAAGAGCTATCCTTCTCTAGATACATATCATTTTACAAGAATTCAAATGTTCTCGATCTTACCTTAGGTCCAATGCTTGTTGTAGTAGTCCAGTCTTGTTGATCCGGATGAGCTCCTCCTTCACCTTCAGACCTGCATTCACTAACAAGGCAAACAATTACATAGCATCTGAATATTCGTTATAAAACAAAATATATCTATCATACTGACCAAGGAATGCATGAAATAATTCATTAACAAATCATTGAGAAGAATGGACTTATTTGTATTAAATAATCAAAGGAACCATTACAACCTGAGCCTTGGTGTTGTGCAAGCTCCTTCCAGGGTTCAGCAAGAGATTTCCTCTACTTTGACAAGCTCACCCACTCCCACTATGGCAACAAGGAAGGATAGTGATCTCTCCTCACAAGTCAACAAATGGAAGTCCTAATTCCAGCAGCATTTACCCTATAGAATGTTCAGCTTTCAACCTCCCTCCTTTGGCCCAATGCCTGTATTTATAGTATTCTAGAGGAGGTTATTCAGTTCCAACATCAATGGGATACTCCCTCTTTTGGATGGGGTAGCTCCTCTCTTGATGGGATAAGCTCCTCTATCATAGGGATGCATGAACCATCTGGAGGCGCTCAATACACGTCAAACACTCTTCTAGAAGGCTCTAGAAGTGACCACAAGTAACTTTTAAGAGATGAAACTCGCGCCTTTTGACCTTTACAGGGGTACGCACCCAACCTTTAGCTTACAGAGCGTACAAGTACGCAGGTACAGT
>APFE031453537.1:63698-81497 GCA_000404065.3 Pinus taeda
CCTAATCTATGTTGGTGCTTCAGAGCCCTAGAAAAATAAAAATTTCTATGTTGATTTTAATTAAAGCATTGATTTTAATGGTTGTTCTTTTAGGACAAAGGTGGTGGAGATGAAACTTGATGATATGTAGACTCGACTCCAAATCTCTAAAAATGCACTTAAGATGATTTGATAACTTTTCTTTTCAATGAAAATCCTATTTAAGAGAGTTGAGAGAATGCAATTTTTTAAATAAACACAACTTCTCAAAAGACAATCAAAGAAATGAATTCCTTTATCTTTCAACACACACAAAACAAGACCACTTTCTACTTGACGAAAAAAAAATCCTTTTCTCTTTCAAAACGTCAAATGCACTCTAAAAGCAAATATTGCAAAGGAGATCGCTAATATTTTCCTATCTAGCGAAAAGCATATAAAACTAATCTAATCAAAGCAAAATCGAAATCTATGCAATTTATGAAAAATCACTCAAAAAATAAAACAACGGAAATAAATCTATCTTTCCTTAATCAACTTTTAATCTAAGAAGTAAAAAGCTTACTATGATGATTCTTGGGGTGTTTTACTTGGAAATGATCGATCCAAGGATTAGTCGATGCAGAATCATGAACTAATCGAAACAAAACACAATCTTTTTTGTTCTTTTATAAAATGAGATTCGCAACTTTAAATGACAAGCATATTGAAATTTTGCAAAAGAGACAACACAAAGGTAGGTTGCTCACGAGGGAAGATTTTGAAACTGACCCGACTCCTAAGAAGATCAACAAAACCAGAGAGATCTAAGGCTTTATGACTTCTAAACCCAAAGTCACTAAAGGACCAATTATAAAAACCAAACCCTAAGGCAAAAATCTCAAGGAATCTCACTAAAACTATCAATACTAATGGAAAAAGTACAGGTGAAGATTTCTGATAGTTAACAGAGGTTCTGGGCAGAAAAAACTAAGAAAAACAAATTCAAAAGGGAAAAACTGATAAAAAAGGGAAATTTTCTAAATTTTACTAGGGTACGCAGGGAACCTGTTTAACCAGGTGCGTGGCCGCTCTGTGTGCACAGATACAGTGCGCACAAGTACGCACTGTGCCTAACTCAGAGGGTGTGTACTTCTTGTAAAACAAAGAAAAGCTAAGATCTAAATTGACCCTAAGCTAAGCCACCCAAAAACAGAGTTAAACAACCAAAAAACAAAAGATATCAAACTCTTTTCAGGTCAAAGCAATGACAAGAGAAAAAATCAAACCCAACAATGGAATCCCCAGCGGAGTCGCCAATTTGTCATGAGGAATGAGTTATATTTGCGGACAAATCTAACCTCCCTAGGAGTCTAAGACTCTCTAGTGACAAACAAACCAAACAAGAACTATCCTTCTCTAGATACACATCATTTTACAAGAATTCAAATGTTTTCGATCTTACCTTAGGTCCAACGCTTGTTGTAGTAGTCCATTCTTATTGATCTGGATGAGCTCCTCCTTCACCTTCAGACCTGCATACACTAACAAGGTAAACGATTACATAGCATCTGAATATTCATTATAAAACAAAGCATACCTATCATACTGACCAAGGAATGCATGAAATAATTCATTAACAAATCATTGAGAAGAATGGACTTATTTGTATTAAATAATCAAAGGAACCATTACAACCTGAGCCTGGGTGTTGTGCAAGCTCCTTCCAGGGTTCGGCAAGAGATTTCCTCTACTTTGACAAGCTCACCCACTCCCACTATGGCAACAAGGAAGGATAGTGATCTCTCCTCACAAGTCAACAAATGGAAGTCCTAATTCCAGCAGCATTTACCCTATAGAATGTTCAGCTTTCAACCCTCCTCCTTTGGCCCAATGCCTGTATTTATAGTATTCTAGAAGAGGTTATTCAGTTCCAACATCAATGGGATACTCCCTCTTTTGGATGGGGTAGCTCCTCTCTTGATGGGATAAGCTCCTCTATCATAGGGGTGCATGAACCATCTGGAGGCGCTCAATACACGTCAAAAACTCTTCTAGAAGGCTCTAGAAGTGACCACAAGTAACTTTTTAAAGATGAAACTTGCGCCCTTTGACCTTTACAGGGGTACGCACCCAAGCTTTAGCATACAGAGCGTATAAATACGCAGGTACAGTGTATTTGGGATGCGTACACGCAGGTAAGGTAGAGAGAACCTGCGTACCCAGAGATAAACATGTTTTCAAGTGACTTTCTCTCTCTTTAAAGTTTTGACATGAAGAGCAGAGGTATGGGGCTTGACAAAGAGGACAATGCTTGACAAAGAGGACAATGTGGCTATTGATGAGGCCACATAAACTGCAGATAGTCAAGGTGACAAAATTCAGTGTAACAAATCAGATGTTGAACTCCAAACCAACCCACCTCCAGTTTCCTCTTACCATGAAGTACTTGCTGGATGAAGGTCCCAAACTCTCCAGCTGAGAGATAACCAGAATTGCCAAAGTGTTCATGAGAGCAGATAGTCAGCCTAAGGAGCCACCTCCTTTTCACTATGCCTGTTTCACTGAAATGGGTAGATTAGTGGTTGATATGATATCTTTTGTATTGGGGTTCCAGACAAGTGAGCATATTGATGAAATCATACTGGTTATGATGTCTATCTTTACCTCAGGACATCCCCCTACTGTCAAATACAACTATGCCAAGTTTATTGCCAACAAGATGCATGACCAATTGTTGAGGCTAGATAGGGAGGGAATCTTCAAATATTCTTCCTATATCTATCATCTATTTTTATATTACCAGCTAGATATCTTCCAATTCCCCATTAGAAAATTGGACAATAAAGGGGAAAGGAGTTCTGTGATTTTTTGGACCCCAATCTTTCATGATGTTCGCAACTCTCCCTACTCTTATTGTGAGTTTGTTGATTTATTTGTATACCCAGCCTATTCTCTCTTGATGAGAACTCCTCCTCCCAGACTGACACATGATATGCAAAATATACTACATCTCTCCAAAAACTATAAAATAGGTGACTAGTACTTTTACCAGAATCACACTATTCTGAGGATATATGGCTGTGAGTTATGCCCCTACAGGCTGCCCAGATATGTGCCAATGAGACTGTTTGCCCTGGAATATTTCAGGAAATTCATCAATTCAGATCTGAGTCACTTCCATAGCACAAAGAAAAAGGCCCGATTGAAACTCAGAGACCAGTTAGGCCCCTTTGTTATGAACAAGAAAGAGGGATGGAAGGATGTTGATGAACTATTGGGTCAGACATTCAAACTCAAGAGAAGCTTTTGGTGGGTACCCTATGACCCATATGGCTTTATCAATGCAAGAAGGGTAAAAGATAGGCTGGCACCCTATGAACACTGCAGCATCCCTGACATAGAAAAGTGTGCCAACCAAGATGAGTGGTTGGAGGGCACACTAGTTGAAGAGTTAACTGAGGAAGAAAAAATGGAACAAACCATGAAAGATTTGGAAAAAAATCTTGACTTGGATTCTTTTGGGAAGGTGTCTTTCAAAAATCCTCAGCAAACAGGGGAAAGCTCATCAACCGCCACAACTGCACAACAGGTTTCCCAGGAAAGGACTACACCAACAACAGGGACAGCAAACGGAAAGGAGTTGGTAGTGGCAGAACAAGAAACCATGGAGGAATAGCCTACTACCTCAAAGGAACACAGTCAAGGGCAAACCCCTTCACTACAGACACAAGCACCAGAGGTACCAGCACTGCAGACTCCTCATCCTGAGGAGAGAAGTAAGAAAAGGGACCGAGAAGAGACCACACCGGCAAGTGGGTCAACAGGGCAGCAAGAGGCCAAGAGAAAAAGGGTAGATCCTCCTGAAGAGGACAATGTGGAAGACATCACTGAAAGCCCAAGAGGAGAGAGGGCCAACAGCCAACAGACTTCTGCTAGCTCTCACAGACAAGAAGGAGGGAGGCAGCATGGAATGGAAGTCTCCTCCTCAAGGTCACGGGTCAAGAAACCATCAGACATCAAACAGTCATTCATGGAGATTAAGGCTCAAAATGAGTCATTAAGAATTTAGTTGTATGACCAATTTCTTAAGATGACACCCTCCAAATAGCATAGACTAATGGCAGCCTATGACATCAAGGAGGAGAAAATGATTTTAAGTCATTTCAAGCCCAATGTTCAGCAGCCACAGTCTGCAGTTGACTACATAAGGACCAACCTAGAGGTCCTTGCCAAGGACATTCACCCAATGGACCAAATCGAATTGCACAAACAAATGAGTGAAATGGTCTATGCCACATTGGCAGACAAGGCAATGTTTGCCCACCAATTAAAAGATTCATTGAGTAATACATCTGCTCAATTGGATTTAGAGAAGATCTCTTCTCTAGCCAAAGACAAACGAATAAAGACTCTGGAGGAAATAATTGTTGAGTTGGGACATGATCCCAAGGATGTCAAAGACATCAAAGCATTGATCAAAAAGGAGGAAGATATTGCTGCCCTTAGAAAGCAATTGAAGCTGCCTGTCACCATGCATCCCCAAACAACAGAACTAGCACAAGAAAACGCAGAAGAGGATGTCATGGATTTATTAATGAGAATGAACCGAAGGATAATGCAGACAGAGGAAGAGTTGGAGAAAGCATTGCAAACTAAGCAGGGAGAGTCGACCTCCCAGCCATCTGAAACAGCTCCAGCCATTGTCTCTGCTCCCCCCACAGGCACAGCAGCAAACCCTCCCACTGAGCCAACATCAACAATAGGTATAGTAACTATAGATGCTACAGCAGCAACAACAACAGAGCCTGAGACCAACATGAGGATGGAAGAAATGATGAAGGCAGTGAAAGAGCTAGAAGCTCAAATGTCAGAGCTCAAGGAGACAAAAGAAAGACTAGCCAAGCTAGAAGTGAGCTATGACAAATCAAAAATAACATTGGCAGAGAAAACCAGAGAGGTGAAAGCCCTCGAGAACAAGGTGAAATCACTAGAAAAGGATCTCACCTTGCATAAGGCTCTCGCAGACATTAAAATGATTTTGTGGACCAAGATTGGCCAGTCCATCATTGACCAATGGCGATCAATTCAGACAATGTATGAACAAATTGAATTAATAGAAAGGCCACAAGAGAAAATGCAAAGGGCCTATGCAGCATTAGGAAATATTCCTGAGCAGGCCAATGCGCTCATACATTTTTTGAACACCAATTCTAAGGAACAATTAGCAGCTTTAGAGATCACTGATAGGACAAGCACCATTTTGACAATAAAGAAGGTGCTAACAATGAGAAGTCTTATACAGACATTGGAAATAAAGTGCCAAGAGATGCATATGGATATTAATGCCTTCATAGAGAAATTCACAAACTTGCAGCAGAAGGGTCTACCCAGTTTAGTAACAAGCAATAAAAAATTGTTATCACATCAACAGTATGCTCATCAGGTGAACATGTATGTAACAAATTAGATCACTGCATCATCCAGCAACTCAGAAGACATAGGACCTCCTTTCGGACAGAGCTTGTATGACAAGTTGGAGAATTTGTTTTTTATAGAACATGAAATAAATCATCTTTTTGAAGTCAAGCGTAACTTTTACAGGTATACTAAGGCTGATGAAATACTGGTAAAGATACAAAGACATCAGTTTCCTACAAAACAGTGGTGGAAAAGTATGCTGGAAGTTTTGCCTAAGTAAATTTGCATCTTTTTGCCTATGTACACCTGGCCAAAGAGCAAGGCACGTGGCAGATATGAAGGAAGGAGCTCAAGCGAGGATCAAGACACATTAAAGATGGATCAAGAGCAGGTGAACAGATCAGGACAGCAACACAAGAAAGCAAATCAAGGACATAACTACTAGCCGAATTCCTGGGTGAAAAGTCTAAAATATCTTGTCAGTTAAATTAGCCAGCACAACCACAATAACTCCTACCTTTATTCCTGCATTCATTTCTCTGACAAAGTAGTTGAAGGAAGTTATTGCTCCTTATCTTATCCTCAAGATATTTTATAAAATATCTTTTTTATAAATACCCCCCCAAAGAATGTACTCGGGGTTGGTGATTCTCCTATTTGAACTACGTTGTAACTCAGATATTTATTAATACAAAGAGCGTTGAAATGCATTGCTGCTGGACCTTCTGAATGTGGATGTGATGATTCTGGACTCTGCTACAGAATTCATGTGTCTTTGTTTGGCTCAATAAGTTATCCTAACTGCGTTTTTTGTTTTCTATGTTTGCAAATCTCATATATGTTTCATAATCTTAACAACAGGGAAAAAGACTAGCCCATAACTTGTTTAAATACACTCTGTGTTCAATTCCTGTTGTTATTTGTGTTTTCTTCACAATTAGCATAAATAGAAATTCTTAAATGCTTTTGTTTCTACTAATTCCTTCATTCTGAACATTGTCAAGGAATTCTTCACTGCTCCTTGAAAATATTCAAGCACCATCCCTCTGCCACCATGATAAAGGATTCTTGACTTCCCTTTATCCCCTCTCCTACATCCCATCAATCACTAGCCTTCAATATTGTTCCAAACTGATTATCTTGCTCTGTAGTATTTCCCATCATCACAGAAACACACTCAACAGCCCATCTTCATAGACTCCATTGCCCAATGGAATTAACTCTTTCAGACTTGCATCCTACCTCTGTTTGAAATCACCATCCAAACCCATCTAAAACAAACCTCTTCACATCATAACTAGCATAAAAACTTCAAATAAACAAAGTGAAATTATATAGAGAGAGCCCTCTCTGGATGCATTTTGGCTAGAAATTGCATCTAAAAGATTGGTTATTGGTTACCTCAGTCGTATTCCCTTTTCTCACAAGTTTTGGGGAACAACCTGAGTGATAACAGCGCTCAAGCTTATGTCACTACAGCTCTGCAAACTTCCAGAACTTCAAGTGTCCTCTAGCTTCCATGCTTCTCTGTAGCTCTATGATTCTGTGGATTTGAAGCGCTACTCTGGCTTCATGCTTCTCTGCGTACTCAGGCTCTTGGGCCTCTCTCCACGCAACCTCTCCATGCAGTCTCTCGGGCTCTTTGTTTCACCGCTTTCGCCCTCTGTTACGCAGCCTTTCACCACTCTTAGCTCTCTACATCCATGCTCTCAACACTCTAGCACAGGCTTTTGGGCTCTTGGGCACTCTCTGGCATGCAGGCTCTCTCTCCCTTCTCCTGCCTCAGCTCTCTGTCACCCATCATGTTTTATAACACGTTTGGGACAAGGCTGCTTCAAAATTGAAGGCCTGTTGCTTAAGAATAGAAGTCATTTATATAGAACAATCGGTGGACGCAACCTTTAAAAATAGCCTTTTATTGTTTTAAAGTGATAATGCAAAAACCCGAAAAACACTGAAACACATTAAAAAATCTAAAAGTTCAGATTTCAAATTTTATAAAATCGGACCTATAAATCGATCGAGTCTGCACTATATCACAAGTCGGGATCACGTCAGCCCAGGGTCCTTCCTTCGGCATCCACCGATGTCGATCGTTCCGATCACTGATATCGGTGATCGCTAATCGCATTCGCTAATATCCAGGGGTCCTGGTCCTTGGCCTTTGGCATCCACGATTGCCAATTTGCAAGCACCGTATCACTGATCGCTACCTGTATAGCGTCAATATCGACCATCGCCCTGCCTCTAATTGTGAATTGCCTTATAAAGGCTTAAAGTCCATTTTTATGAGAAAAACCTATTTTTTTCAAAGGAACCAAGGCAATTCTTTTCACGATAACTTCATCATCTAGACTCAGATTGACGAACCGTTCACACCCCTACGATTAGGAAGACGAGATTTTTGATCTGGTCCTATTTCGACATCATTCCAAACACTTTGATTTTCAAGTGTTTCCATGCCATGGCATCTAAAGATCCACCTAGATCAATCCTCCCCACTGAGGATCTTTTGGTCCTCCAAAAGCATAAAAAGTAATCTACAACTCTCTTTGTACCCTGTCTGCATCACAAGCATCCTGAAAGGTCTTGCTTCCATCTCCTTCACCTTTGTTCTTCGGAGCCTTAAGCTACAAACCGACACCTGCTACACCTGCAACCTGTAGTATATTGTTTTCGCAAATTACATGCTTTGAATGACATGACCAACCAAAGACCCAAATGTCCCATACCTGCCACGAGTTTATAACACATACTTGGTGGTCAAGTTTACAACAAGATGGACGTAATACTCTAGCTTTGACAACAAGGCCAACCTATCATGGTTGCTTCAGAAAGTGATGGAAAACACATCATCACTACAACACGTGATTTACAATCATAAGGCCAAACACTATTGTGTGGACAAGTGATGAAACATAACATCACTTTCAGAGTTTTAATATGTGACTCAAAACATGACCAAACATCATTGTTGTTGACCACGCAATGGAAACACATCATCACGTTTACATTTAAAATGCAACAAGTGATTTACAAAAGAATGACCATGAAATTAAAA
Organism: Pinus taeda; assembly: GCA_000404065.3. Lineage (NCBI taxonomy): Eukaryota > Viridiplantae > Streptophyta > Pinopsida > Pinales > Pinaceae > Pinus > Pinus taeda. The sequence continues at coordinate 72,139 of APFE031453537.1, forward strand.
CATGTCTAGAAACCATTTCTCACTTATCCTTGTGAATGATCACCTACTTGAGGTGGTTTTGCTTGTCGAACAGCTACTTTACCTGGTTCACGCACTGACGCTTTGTCATTAACGTGTTGCTCTCGATGGAGCTTCCAGCAAGTGGCCTTTTGATGGCCATTTCTGTCGCAATGACTGCAGTAGGCTTTCTTCCTCCATATCTGCTTAACCTATTTCTTTTCATGTTGTTGAGAGGGTCTTCCATGCCTCATGAGTGCTGCCATTCTTTTCCAACACTTGGAAAAGGTATGGTTAGGTAAACCACAAAAAGTACATGTTTTCCGATGCCTTTATCTTCATTCATTATTAACAACATGATTATAATCAAAATGAACATTCGAAGATCGGAAATGGTTATATCTTCCTTTGTTGTTTCTGATGTCCATATGGTGATGAGAGCTTGCCTCAGCTCTCTCCTTATAATGGAAACTGCCATGGGATGATGGGGATGTTTTCCCATCATTCTCTTTCCTCAAAAATGTCTCAGATGAATCTAACACCTTTGAGCACTCTCCTTTGGTGTACCTTGAGCCTACAAATCGAGGTTCATGCATAACCTCCAAAGGTTGAGTGATGCCTTGGTTATTAGCACCAAGTTCTTTCTCCTCATGCCTTGCATTTTTAAGGAGCCTCATATTTGTCCCTGTAATCGGGATCTCCAAATATCCAACAGACATTATACTATGAGAAGATGAAACTGAAAGGAAATCAACATCTTTTACCTTCTCTTTCGATTTGGAAGGAACTGATGAGGGTTGCTCATCATCCGTTGTTGGTGGTTCGCTGACTGTCTCAACGCATTCCTCAACTTCTTTCCTGACATACCCAAGTCCTACCTAATGGGGTAATTCTTCTACTTTGATGGAATTGATAATGCCTTGGTCATTAATGCCCAAGCCTTTTCCTTAGTACCCCATTCTGTTCAACAGTTTGGAGCCAATTCCTATGGTATGATTTTCAAAAATGGCGAAATCATCATCAGGAAACATACCTGAATATGGAGAATTACTTTTTACCTCACATGAGTCTCGATGCAGCTTTTCTAAGGCCTCGTCCTTTGTTTGCAACTGTCGTATCAAACTTTTTTTCTCCTCCTTCTCTTCATGTACATGCATCTTCAATTCATCATTCGCTGTTTGAATATTATGTTTCTTTTGCTTCAGTTCTTTCATGGTCTCTTCTATGGCTTTCAACTAAACTTGTAATCGCTCCTTTTCCTTTGTCTCTTTTTGTAGAGTTTTATACATAATTTCCACTTTCTTGGAAATGTTAAGCATGGTCTCGTACATTGCTCTTTCATCCTCTATCATTGCACGTTCCATTGTTCATACTGCAATTCACATCAACGTAAAGACCTGCTTTGATACCACTTGATCCAAGTCCGCGTGTGATGAAGGACCCTTCCAAGACCTTTTACTTTCATGATGTGTTAAAATTGCATTTTAAAAGAACATTAATGAATACATGTGCATGTTGTAAAGAAGAGGAACAAGACAATCATTAGCACATGAAAACAAAAGCCGTTGATAACAAAGTTCGTCTAGGAGGGACTACGTCTCTGGGCCCCATGTCAAGATGGTGTAGGTTGCTACATTAGGTGTTGTCAATAAAGGTGATGTACACAAGAGATGATGTATCGATCATACAAGGAAAAATTCCCTCTTGCGGGAGAGGCTCTAAGAGATATCCCACAACTTGGAACTCTCAATTAAAAGACTCCTATCAGTATGATACAAAAAAATGCATGGTGAGCATCCCGCCAACATGGCACAAAAGCGATGTCAATGAAAAACACATGCATGACGACAACAAGAGTATCCCAACAACATAAAACAAGGGATCTCAAAGCATAACATAATGAGTTATGATAGCAAGTACATCATATGAAAGATTCTGCATAACATGAAGCAAGGAATCATGACAACATAAAGAAAACAAGATCCTGCATCAATATCAATCATGGATCCATGCAGCATAATGTAAAAGAAGAAGTACATGGACAATAACCATATGCCTCACACCACGGGCCATCTGAAGAAGTGGATGCCTCACTCCTGAAGCTGCTCAGACCATTAGTCTCAAGGCATCGATGAAAGGAGGTGGTTGCTCGCACAAGAATGTGGACATCTGAATCAGACTATCGAAGTGTTGAAGCTTGCTGAATATCGATTTCACAGCATCGATTGCAAGAAGAAGAATTAATCAAAGAAGATTTGATCAAAGAAGAAGAATCGATCACAAGAGAAGAATTGCTCTAGACTCTCGAATCTGTAGCTCGCTATCTATTTCTCTCTGTAGCGCTCTGGCTTATATCACTACAGCTCTACGAACTGCCATAAATTCAAGCGACCTCTGGCTTCCATGCTTCTCTGTAGCTTCGAGGCTCTATGGATTTGAAGTGCTGCTCTGGCTTCATGCTTCTCTGCGTACTCAGACTCTCGGGCCTCTCTCCATGCAGTCTCTCAGGCTCTCTATTTCACCGCTTTCGCCCTCTGTTACATAGCCTTTCTCTGCTCTCGGGCACTCTCTCGCATGCAAGCTCTCTCTCCCTTCTCCTACCTCGACTCTCTATCACCCATCATGTTTTATAACACGTTTGGGACAAGGCTACTTCAAAATGGAAGGTTTGTTGCTCAAGAATAGAAGCTTTTGGTATAGAACAATCGGCGAGCACAACAACCTTTAAAAAATAGCCTTTTATCATTTTAAAGCGATAATGCAAAAACCCGAAAAACACTTAAACACATTGAAAAATCCAAAAGTTCGGATTTAAAATTTTATAAAATTGGACCTATAAATCAACTGGGTCTGCACTATATTGAAAGTCAGGATCGCTTCGCCCTGGGGTGCTTCCTTCAACATCCGTCGATGTCGATCGTTCTGATCGCTGATATCGACGATCGCTAATCGCATTCGTTGATATCCAGGGGTCCTGGTCCTCGGCCTTTGGCATCCCCGATCGCTCATTTGCAAGCATTGATATTGCATATCGTTGCCTATATAGTGTCGATATCGGCCATCGCCTTGCCTCCGATTGCAATTTTCCTTATAAATGCTTAAAATCCATTTTCATGAGAAAAACCTCTTTTCTTCAAAGGAACCAAAGCAACTCTTTTCGCGATAATTTCATCATCCGAACTCAGATTGACGAACCGCTCACACCTATGCAATCAGGAAGACGAGATCTTCAATCTGGTCCTGGTTAGACATCATTCCGAACACTTTTATTTTCAAGCATTTCCATGCCATGGTGTCTGATGATCCACCTGGATCGATTTTGTTACACAGATGTATTACACTCGATGCCATTTTGATATATTCACCTTTACATGGTATATAGATGAGAAAAAACTTGCATATTTTGTTTCTATTGGCTTAGAATCATGGTTTTAAATCTTAAAAATATTTTTTCATTAAAAATTAATTATTTAATGTATTTTTTTTAAACTGGTTCATTTAGATCTAACCAGTCCTGGTTTGACCGGTTTTGGTTCAAAACCCAGTTCATTAGGTGGACCGGTCCAGTCACCGGTTTTATTTTTAAAACATTTCTTACAGGAGGAATCATCTTCCTCTAGCATTCATTTAATTCATCTTTGAGACCTCATTGATGAATGTTGGATTGATATAATACATAAGAGGTATAAGGACATGGTTAAAATCATCAAGAGGTCGTGTAGGTGGTGGAAAAGTTGATGACAAATTTTTTAATTTTTTTCATGTAAGGCATAGTGGAATTTGAAGATGGATTTTGGTTAGATGGAGTGGATGAGTGATGAAAGTGGTGTTGGGGGATGTATATCAACCTTCCCTAAAGAATACATGATATTTTTACCCATTTCTCCAATCATATTGCCTCTTGTAGCTTCTTCTCGACCATCTTGTAGTACTACAGGATCTTCATGTAGTAATTTAGGACAACCTCTTGTAGCATACTTGTTTTGTCCATATCTCCAAAACAGTAGAATAGATTGACCTAAAAACTTTGAGCATGTTTCCATCATCCTTATGCACCTCCCCATAAAAGCATCTTTGCCAATGGATGCAAGAATCTCGGAAAAAAATAAAAATGGATGTAGGTGATGGAGGCATATTTCTCGAAAATTGTGCACTCGAATTTGTTGAAATTGCTTGAGCATGTTACCATCATCCATATGAATCTCCCCCTTAAAACATCTTGGAAATGGATGTATGGTTTTCAATATATGACAAAAATAGTTTATTGCTCTATCTATTTCTATTTCCTATAGTAAAATAGAGAATTCTTGTAGTATTTCAGGACAACAAGGAAAATGAGTGGTAGAACCTTGGGAATGATGAGTGGATCGTGGAAATATATGAGGGTGATGGATTTTCATGGCCTTATTCCTTCTAGAGCATCTGAGCAAAGGAGGAGAAAGTCCAATTTCAACTTCCTTTGACTAGAATTTTGACCAGTTTTTCTTTTCTTTGGTGCCAACTTGTTTTTGTTGCTTGCAAATGTTGGAGAGAACCTACATTCATCAGAGAGATAAATGGACATATTTTTTTTTTGCTTTCTTTTTTCTTCTATGCCTACTAGCCACCTCAATGAGGTTTTCAACTAGTAGGTCTGCCTAGGCGCCTCAAAGGAGGTTTTCACCTAACATTTTTTCTTTTTCTCTCTTTTTTTTCTTTTTCCAACCAATTGACTGCCTCATGGAGGTTTTCAATCAATGAGCCAATCTCAAGCTCCTCAAAGGAGGTTTTCACTTGAGGTTTTTATTTTTTTCTCTTATTTTTCATTTTTTTTTTCTACCCTACCCTACTTGAAAAAAAATACACTTTCAAGTATAAGAATACTTCCAATGGAGCCATGTGCACATCAAGATGACTGACAGACTGATGTGTAGGCTTGAAATGTATGCTTTGACGTGTAGTTGAATTTGACTGGTCAAATGCTTTGACTTTGATGACATCAAGCACAATTGAGGAAGAGAGTATTACTACAACTTAGTGGCTGTCTGGAACCATATTTCAATATAGTTGTGATGCCCCTGGTCCACTTGCTAATTGAATCATCCTAGATGTCTTCTTCTTCCATGAAATTCAAATCGTCCTCTTTTTGTTGATTGTTCTCTTGAACACATGGAGGATATGATTGTAACCATGACGGAGCTTTCTCAATCTTTGATTTTGATGTTTTCTTTTCATCAAATGTAGCCCATGATCCTTTGGTATTCTCATTTGAATCTGCTTCTTATGGATGTGGTCCTTAAATGATATCAAGAGAATCTCATTTTTGCAATACTCTTCCTAAGCTATGGTGAATTCCATTGGATATGTTTGGAAGTGTTGTACCTCAACAATGTAAGTGGGTTGAGATACTTGAATGTGTGGGTTTGGAAATGGTGGTACGGGTAGTTGAGTGGGAGTGGATATTTGAGATGGATGTGGTTGGGGATGTAATTGTGGTGGAGGTGGATAATAGGAATAACATGGATTTGAGTATGGAGGATATTGAGGAAAATATTGGGGATAGCATGGATGGCTCCCATAATTTCCTTGCCAATCTTGTTGCCAAGATTGGTTTTGGGGTTAAGATGGCCAATGTTGCCAAAAAAAGGGTGTGTTCCAATTACTTTGAGATGGATTTGAATAAGCTTTAAATTGTGAAATAGGTTCTTGCATCATATCAAGTTCAATAGGCCACCGTGATCCTCTTGGAGCTACATAACATAGTTGTATTGGCAATTTACTTGCTCCATTGTCCTCTTGGTGAACTTCCTTCAACCTTGGTAATGAGGGGTAATATTTAACATCATGTGATTCTGCATGGACAACACAAATATCAACATCTTCTTTTTGCTCATTTTGTATTCTTAACATTTCTACTTGTTTGGTTAGATTTCTAAGAATTTATGTTTTAAAGTCATCAAACAAATTTCCAAGTTTAGCTTGACTTACCGATCTTGATGTTGATTTACTTACTCTTGCCCTTCCTCTTGATATGTGTTTACATGTTTCACAAATTTATTCAAAGGATGATTGATATACATCACCTCTACTCATGAGATCAAGGAGATCAATTCATTCATCCCTAATTGTTCTAAGTAAGAGGGTTTTTAGTGTGTCAGATCCTAAATAATGTAGTTTTTTCCTCTTAACATTATACATGAACATCTTTATTAGTTCCTCTAGACTCTCGTATTCTTTTTTATTCATTCTAAATATTTCTTCTTTAAGATCACGATCTTTATATTTTTCTAAAAATATATTTTGCATATCATTCCATGATATTATTGAATTAGTCCCTAAACTCATGAACGATTTAAGAGCTATATCCTTCAATGTTGCCAGAAACAAACTCAATCTACAAAGGATTTCAAATTCAAAGAGAAAGATTTCTAGATCCTCTGACCTTAGACCATGAAATTTTGGAAGAAAAGATGGAGGGATGTTCTTCATGTGCACACTACCATCAGTATCTTGAATGGGAAATCCAAGAAGATCTTATTCATTGTCATCATCTCCATCCATTTCCTCTACCTTCTCTATCCCCTCCTCTTCTACATGCAAAAGTGGATGGTGATGTGGCTCTTACTGCACCACGTGATCAAATGGGGAGGTGGGTTGGTGTTGGAGATTTTTTTTGTTTTTATGATTGAATGAAAACACTAATGCAATGCACTTTTCTATTTTTGAAATGAAAATGCCTAATGAAAATCTTTTTTTTTTTGTAGAAAGTGAAAGAAATGAATCAAATAGGGAAGAAAACAATGCATACTTTGACACCTCTCTAGCAACGGCGCCAAAAAGTGATGAGCCTCGGTATTGCAACAAGAATGTTACAACTCCCAAGGCTACCGAATTTAATTATCAACTCGGGGTTTATACAAACTTAAGAGTTATGAGCACTATATGTTCAACAAACAATGTGTCCTTCCTTTGATGTCATGATGTAATGGAGTGCATGTACTAAAGTAAAATCCTAAACTAATTGCAGAAAATGAAATGCTCGAAATGGAAACCTTATAATATTGCAAGAAAGAAAGTACAAGGAAAGAAACCTATTCTAATTGCATAAATATCATGAACTAAATGTAAACCATTACATTTCAAAGAGTTTAGATCCATTAACAGAGTTCATTGGAGGTGGCAATCAAGAAAATCATCATTGTATAATCCAATCCATGAATATGTCCATTAAACCAAATCGTTAAAATGTTTTGCATGGGTAAAGAGGGGTTTCCTAAGTGGTATTTAGTCTTACTTAATCGTTTATTTAGAGACTAAGGGTCTTGATTCAACCCTAAGGGACAATAACCAAGTTTCTTGAGCGAATCTGGGTAAGTAAATGCATGTTGGAAGGCTACTCCAGGAAATTATAAGATGTCATAGATTTACTACATCAAGTTATAATGCATCGAATGACCTAGAAAATCAAATCCAAATTGGATGGGAAATTTTTTTTATTGACTAGGATTTCTTAGGTATTCATTTGAAGTGGAATCACTCAAAATATCTCTGTTAACCCATGCTAAAAAATATCAGAAAATTACTAGTCTAAAATCTAGAAATTCGAGAACTAGTGAGCTAGTAAATCTATCAAATGCCTAATCTAATCAAGTGAAAATGAAATGGGGTAAATTTTGTTATTAAATATAAATTTTTTTATCTAATTCAAGTGGAATCAACTTTATTGAACATCGTTAGCATGCTCTAAAAAATAGCAGAAATTTATTGTTATTTGCCACAAAGGAGTTCCAGAAATCTAGATTTGGGAATAAGCAAACTAATCAAAGTAGCTCAATGATTACTATGACCTTCCAAATATTTTCCAAGGATGAAATCATGTTTTTTATCCTACAAAAGAACTTACATCAACCATTTAACCCAATCCTACAACATGAAATCATTAATACTAAATGCAAAAATAGAAAGAAACAAAAACAAGAGATGCATGTGAATAAGAAGTGAAAAGAAGAAAATCAAATGATACAAAAGGGTTTTGAGGCTTCTGGGATGGCCAAGCCCAAGGAAACTCAGAGCCCTATGAAGGAGACTAAAATTTAGAAGTTGAACATGTCACCAATCTTCATTATTTCCATCAATACAATTACATCCCTTCAGAAAATGAAAGTGGAACTACAAAAATATGAGTTCTCTCCACAAGAAGACTAATAAAGATCCCCTAGAGGAAAATTTGACTTGGTATTTATAAAAAAATTATTAGGAATCATTCCCCATGAAAGGAGGAATCTTTCCCACAAAAATCCCTTGATTAGTGGATCTAGCTCCTAATACTAGGAATCTACAATAAATGGCAGGGAATACATTCCTAGATTTTCTCAATCATTAGAGTTCCGCAATATGTGCCATAATTCCATAATATCATGTTGATTTATTATTTAATATTGATCCTCATATAGTAGGGAGAAAGTCCCTAAATTATGTCCTCCAAATCTTCATAATATGCCCAATATTCTCACAATATTCCATGAAAATAAATAATGTTAGGCACAAATATGCAATTATTCATAAACCTTCCTAGTGAACGTATTAAAGTTTAAAATACATTATCTAATGAAAAAATAAAGGTTTAATGTACTGAAGGATGGTCAGATGGCCTTAATTTTTGTCTAATTTAGAGGCCCATCAATTAGCTTGCAAAGGGTATGTTGAGATAGAAGGGATAGATTTTGAGGAAACCTTTGCACCAATAGCTAGATTGGAATTTATAAGAATGTTTCTTACCTTTTCTAGTCATAAGAACATCAAGGTATATCATATGGATATGAAGTCGTCATTTCTAAATGGAGATATAGAAGAAGAAGCTTATATTGAGCAGCTAGAAGGATTCACGCTCACTAAAAATGAAGGGTGTGTGTGCAAACTGAAAGAGGCCTTATATGGACTCAAACAGGATCCAAAAGCTTGATATGCAAGAATGGATTGATACTGTTATCACTAAACAAATTTCAAAGAAAAGGAGATCAGAAATATTCATCAAATTCAAGCGAGGCAGCTCCTCAATTAAGCAATGCATTTCCTTCTAGGTTGATTTATCTAAAGTGGTTTCAAAAGAGAAAATATCAAAAGAAAGGGAGATATCATAAGAGCTGAAACAGGACTTAACCCTTGGGCTAAGGAAACATCATCACAGCTGCATAAAAGTGACAGAGGTAAGGCAGTCATCCCTCAACAGGAGGAATGTAGTTTTGAAGAATTGAAGAGAAAGTTGAATTTGGAAAATTTGGAAATTGCCTAACGGAAAATAACCTCAAGGAAATATGTAACCAAAGAATATCATTTCAATAAAATGGAGGCTCTATGGTCAGTTTTCGTGCTCAGTACTTCAC
>APFE031453549.1:0-20760 GCA_000404065.3 Pinus taeda
ATGTAATAATACTGATTCACCCCCCCCCCTCTCAGTATTATTTCCAACAATTGGTATCAGAGCAGGTCCTTTTGCAGAAGCTTGATCGCTTGAAGGAGATCCTTGGAACAATGGGAAAGAAGCTTAAGAAGAAAGCACATAAGCAGAAGAAGACATCTCAGAAGAACTATGAGAGTGGGAGAATCGATTGGGGATTAGGTGTAAGAAGCTCTTCAGATTCAGAATCATTTCAGAATGAAGGTGAACTATCAGGTATGAATTTGTTATCCTCTGATGTTCCAGCTATCTATCAATTTGGAAAAGATGAAAGTGATAGCGAAACAACTGAATTTGCTCTTATGGGTGAACAAGAAAGATATCAAATAGAGGCAGAATTTAAAAGGCTTTCAGACAAAATAAGAGATCAACAAGATCTATTGAAAAAAAGGGAATGTGACTTCAAAGAAGAACCTACCAAACTAAAAGCCCAACTAGAAGAAGGAAACAAGGTAAGGAAGTTATTCAAAGACAAATATCAAAAGTTGCAGGATGAAGTAACATCATTAAGAGATGAAGTCAATGAAAGAAGCACAACCATCAAGAAACTCAGATATAGATCCAGTTACTATGAAAATCTTGAAGTCATGATCCGCTCGCTAAAAGAAGATCTTGAAGAATCAAAGAAACAGAATAAAGATCTACTCCAAGATATTGAAAAACAAGAAAACGAAGTCATCAGTTTAAAATCTCAGCTGGAATGTGCCTTCAGAATTCGTCAAATGAAACAGGATCTGAATGAAGAACAAGAAAAGGAGATACTCAATCTAAGGCAACAAATGGAAGAAGGAAGAAAGTTTAAAGAAATCTGGAAGAAGCAATGTCTGGAAAAGGAGGAACAACTTCAGGTTGAGGTAAATACCTTGAAAGGTAAATTAGAAGACAAGGATAAGCTGTTATGATTTCAAGATAGTACTAAGGTCTTGGATGATATTCTTAAAAGTCAAAGGTCTCTTGCTATCAAAATTGGTCTTGGTTTTCATGAATCTATTGAAGGTGAATCTAGTTCACAAAGTTAGACAAGGCACTCGATTGCAAAATATAAAATGCTCAATAAGGAGATGGAAGGTCAATCTCATCATCAACCAAGGAAAGAAAATCTTCAAAGAAAATCTTTTACTCCTCCTATGAATAATGTTGAATGTTATGTATGTCATAATCTTGGGCATGTTGCAGCCAGATGTAGAAGAAGGAGGTTTCAAGACCATCATGCAGAAAGATCATCTCATTCAAGGTACTTTAATGGATACTGCTTTGCTTGCAATATGTTTGGTCACAGAGTTATTGATTGCTATAGAAGAAATATGAGACATGTAAGATGTTACTCATGTAACAAGCTTGGACATATAGCTAAGGAATGCAGGAACAAAGTACGGGAACCATACCAAAAGGAGAAAACATCATCATCACACTTGAAGATGTGGAAGAAGAAAGAAGTACAATCAGAAAGAGGTGGCACAACACAACATACAGACATAACAAAATCAGAGGTAGTTGGAAGTGTAAAACTTCAATGTCCTAAATCTCATATGCAAGTTTCTTAAAGAGAAGTAACGTATATACGCGAGTTGGTTATGGCATAGTCACGTATATGATTGGTTGAGGAAAGGCAGTAGGGACAGGTTCAGGAAAAGGATCAGTTATGGTTCGATTTATTATTTGCACTGTTTGATAATGGTTACAATTCGCTGATGATGTGTGGAAATGACTTGATGGTTAGAAGTGTTTTGGTTCTAATGATGATGTCTTGATACTTCTTGCTGATATGCATGATCACATCTGACAGTAAATGAGATGGCACATGTTTAGGGGGAGCATGTGCTTTTAATGCATTGTTGGCATTATAGTTAATAGTCCTTGGTGATGATGCTTATATGGCTAAATGATTCATTTTGCTGTGACATGGTTATGAGTTGTTCAGATGATTCTTGGGGTTACATAGATGATATTTAGATCAGATTTGTGGTTGATTCTCTAATGGTGCTTACATGGTGATCTTCATAAGGATAAGGAGAAGTACATAGCTTGAATTCACATCTTACTTAATTGATGATGAGTCACTCATATGTTGTTGTCATCATATGCATAAAAATCATATATTACAGTTATGATGCAGGATTCCTATTGTTCTTGGCACATATATGGATGAGGATTGTTCGCTGGATACATGGATAATTATTCAAAGTGGCATTGTTGAGACATGATGTTCATGCAGATCTGGGTGGCTATGAAAGAATGTGAATGATTCTGTATATACAGAATTCTGTTCAAAAGGATGAGTGGATACGGACATACCGCTGGTCTAGTTGCTATTGACAGATGCTATGGAGAAGATCATACAGTGTCGTTGCTGATGTTTATCATGATGTTATTTAGGTGTTTGGTCTCTGTTATAAATTTCATGTATATCATCGATGTAGAGGTCATATCAAGACTCGTGATGTAATAGTGTGTCTCTATCTATTGTAGTCATTTGATGAGATCTCTTCAGGTCATGTAACGGCTTATGTTGGTTTCCCCACTATGCCTGGGATAAATGATGTTATTCTCTTATGTTATCATATGCAATTTTTTGGTATATCACCATTGTGATGGGAGATAGATGTATGTATGAGTCTTTGGTGATAGGAAGGTCATTTATGATGTATAGAGTCATGTTCTTCTTGTAGAACATCTTTTTGCAGACCTTGCTTACAGCTAGGGGGAGCATCATCAAGCATATTTCAGCAGAGAAGAGATTTCAACATGTTCTCAGAAAGAGCATGGAAAAATTGGTGCACCATGGCATATACAAAGGGGGAGCTCATTCAGAGATTTCAACAGGTACTCAGGGGGAGTATGGACAGCGGAGTGTATATCTAGGAAAGAACATATCTTGGTATGCCCTTTGCCCTTGATGTCAAAGGGGGAGAGTGATTTGGTGTTGTTGCCATCAAGTCCAAAGGGGGAGATTGTTGGCATTATGATGCATGTGTTGTACTTGATGGCAACTCACTCATAAAAGAACATCTCATACATATCTATATAATCAGATGAATCTATAAGAAGAGATATCAGATGTGATAGAATACATGACAGTGCAAAGGAATCAAATGACAGTCCTTAGTATGACAAGTTAGCTTTGCCATCAAGTTCAAAGGGGGAGATTGTTGGCATTATGAGACAAGTATTGTCCTTGACGGCAACTCATACAGGTGACAGATCATAGTGCAACAGGCTAGTAGCAAAGATTGATGATCAGCTTCTCAGAATGGAAGAAAATAAGGGGTCCGTAGGTACACCGTTCAAAAGGTGCAGACCCACAAGTACGCCATTCAGAAAGTGCGGTCATGTCCGCAAGTTATCCGAATAGAAGGTGCAGACCCCAGTACACACACTTCCATGTAGAGAAAAGCACACGCATGTGGGAAACCCTATGGTGATCCATGGTATCTAGTCCGACATGTTTGATCCTATGGTTTTGTTCCGTGGTATTGCATCCAAAAGTGTTGAACCCAAGTATTGGATCCTTGGTATTGTTTCTCAATGGTTTTGGTCCATGGTTTAAGAAAGGCCTAGACTATAAAAAGGGGAAGGAGATCACTTGGAAGGGAAGGTCATGGGTTGAATATCTTAAGGTGATCTAGATCTGAAATACTTGTGATCGGTTGGTGAGTGATAGCTAGATCTGAATCAAGGAGAAACTTGAGTATTATAGAAAAATTAACTGATGGGTTGAGATCTCCATGGTGCATGATCAGATCTGTAGATCTAATAGTCTGGGGTATGCTTGAAGACTGAAAAACTATCTATACCCGCGGGACTACAGGTGCAACGCAGTGCAGGTGTGGATACCCATAGAGCAGAAGAGTGTGCAGGTACGGATCTAGCCGCAAGACCACAGGAGCGACACGGTGCAGCTGCGGATACCCGCAGAGCAGAAGAGTGCGCAGGTGTGGATGTAGCCACAGGACCACAGGTGCTACACGGTGTAGGTGCGGAGACCCGCAGAGAAGAAGAGTGTGCAGGTGCAGATACCTGCAGATAAGAAGACTGTGTAGGTGCGGATACCCGCATATCAGAAAGTAGCACAAGCACGGATGTTCGCAGATGTCTAATGGTGAAGTTGTGGACCCTGCTTGAAATTTGTTTTAACTACCTTTGACTATTCTACAACATTCTGGGTGCATAATTGATGTCTGGTTACTGGTATTGAGTTCTGATAACAACATGATTATGTTTAGCTTCAGTCTTGATGGTTGAATGGATCAAAATCTTAATGACTTAGCTTTATGTGATCTGATGTACTAGATCTGGTTGATAACTCACATATTATCCTTGTATATGTATTGGTGTTTGGGTGATTCAGAAGATTGATTGATTATGTGCTTCAATGATGTTAATGAGTCCAGTATGAAAATTAATGAAACGTGGTACCCGAGGGAGAGAAGATTGTAGGCCAGCGCCTATGTACTAGTATCTTAGCTAGCACAAGAGCTAAGGGGGTGGTAGCTCCCTTCCAGTAGTAGTTGAAATCTTTAGGGCATTGTAGCAGGTAGCAGCCTACGTACTAGTAAATGGATCGGCTAGTACAAGAATTATGGGGGTTGTAGCTCTCTGCAGGTAGAAGCCTGCATACTAGTATAAGACTGCACCAGTACAAAAATATTGTAAAAGGATTTTCTTATTAAGAAGAAGATTGAGATGACTTGCAGCTGGTGGTTTTCTCCCACATTGGGTTTCCACCTTATATCATGGTGTTCATGTGTGTGGCTTATGTGTGATGATCTGTTCTATTTTACTACACCTGTTTACTGTTGATATGGTTGATAATGTTTTAATGCACTCATTAAGGATCTACTAACTGAATCATAAGAAGTTGTGGAAGTAGCATATATGAATCTGAATATGGAAATGAAAAAGTTTTATTGATGTGATAATACTGATTCACCCCCCCCCTCTCAATATTATTTCCAACGGATATAGGTCATGATTTTTAGGGAAAGCATGAGATATAGGAGGTAAAATTAGAGGCTTGTATCTATCTGGAATTTTACAAGGTAGTAGGGTATGTACAGAAGGAGTAGAATCAGTCTTAGTCTCTTGAGGCTTATCAGTTTGAAGACGATCATAATTTCGGAAAAAGGGTCTTGATCAAGCTCAAAGGCATGCAAATCTTTGGTATACACATTTTTCAAAGGGAGGGAATCAATTGTAGGCCAAGGATCTTTCCTCAAATACAATATACTTTGCAAAGCCTTCTTGACATTCTTGCGAAAAGAGAAGAAATAATTTATAACAAAGAACATAATGTCTTGTATGAAATTCCAACTTGAATACCTGATATTTCCATATTGTCCTTTCATGTTTCTACTGGTCAGGTTCATCCTCCAGTGGATTCCTTGGATCTGATCTCGAAACTGATTTGGAGTCGCCAGGTGAATGATTTCAGCCTTGTTGTGTCTGATCATTGTTCATCATAAACAATCAGATCTAAACTTGATTACATTTTGTTGAGGAACATAAAGTTTCATTCCCTAGTATGGTCTCCACTATGTTAGTGCCTCGATCTACCTCACACTAAAGGAAGGCAGGTCTAGGGTAACATAAAACCATGCTTAATCTGGTAGGTAGCCCTACTAGGTTGGGAGAGGGCTCTCTCATTGTCAATCTCAATTAGGATATTGGCAACTAGGGCTTGAGATGACTAAAATGAATGCTAATTTTAGGCTAGGTATAGTAGATTAGGGTTTCTGGTTTGATTTTAGATTTTGGTTGCTGGATCAATTGGAGAAGGCAAATTGGGTCCAGGAAATCAACTCAGGGATACAATCATGTCCTATGGGGCAGGGTAGACAAGAGCTTATGTACTAGAAAAGGATTGAGATGGTAGAATAAGACTGCTGAGGAGTTTAGGAGGGCACAAGAAACTATGAATCCTCTTAAAACAGTGAAAACATTGAAAACTAAATGCATTCCCAAGATAAAGCACAACAATGTATTTTGTCTATTTACCTTGATTGATTTAGTTTTAGAAGAGAAAGAGAGATGTGGATACATATAAAACATAAAAAAAACTCATTACAAAGAATAAACAATACACAAACTCACTGTCACAAGAATCCCACAAAAATAGCTGTGAAACCTGGTTTTATTCCTTGCCAAACTGCTGATATAAATGTTCAATGAGAGCCAACACTTCTGCCAAAGTCCAACCTTTACAAATGAATCAAAAAGTACATAATATAGGCAAGGAAACTACTCAAGATAGCTATCACGGTTGAATCCATGAGAAAAGGGGTGGTTTCAACCATATCTAAACTAAGAACAAGAATATAGGCAGTGGAAGAGCTTGCCTCTAAAACCAAGGAAACCAATTCATTTAGTTCAAAACCACCTTTGACTTGATGTATCTACCCTATTAAGTGTTTTACATCCATAATTACATCAAATTATATCATTTACCATGCTAATTTCACCAAGAGAGCAAGAAAAAGTCAACTATAGAGAAAACTAGGCGAAATCTGGAAAATTAGGGAAAACTGGCAAAATTCACCCTATGCGCAGCGCCACTGATCCTATGCGTAGCACTTTTTCTAGGCCAATTTTGGAAGGCTTCCTGGAGTCCAAATCAGATGCAAGATAGCTCGTTGGAAATCTTGATGAGTCTACTTTCTAGAATAACTTGAATTCTTGAATTTGGAGTCCATTTGCCCCTCCAAAAACTGATTCTCCAAGACTGATTCTTGTGTGGCAAAAAAGTGGTAGAGAGGGCACCTTTTGGGTGTTTTTTTCCCTTTTGGAGACCTAGAACTTGTCCAAAATTCTCAGCCATTTCTGAACTTCCATATTTTTCCATGCTGATTCCAAAAATATAAACTTTTTTGCAATAAAGTGTCCCCAACAAAAGCGCAACGCCAGTGGTGCTGTGCACCTGCTAAAAAAACTTGTTTTTTACTTCAAAAATTTCAAAAATGACAAAAAATGTTCCAAATTTCTTGAAATTTGCATGAGTGATCCTTTTTAGGTGCTTTGCTGGGCCAATGATGCTTCAGCCAAGACCTTGAGCTTATTTTTCTCTTTTTTTCTTGTCAAAGCTCTTTTTAGCTTAGCCTTTAACCTCTTCACCCTTGTTTTGCAAATTTTGTTCAGGGTTAGATAGTGATAGGCCATATGGCGCAACATTTTCTTCTCTTTGCTAGCTTTCTCAAGAAATATCTCCAGGTGAATGTTTTCCCTCTATAACAATGAGTCTCGGTCAACCTCAATTTCTTGCTTAAGGGATGTCATTTTTATTTTTCTTCTCTTTGTGACTTGCCTATGTTCTCTAATTGTTTGCAACTCCATAATAGCTTGCTTGTCTTCTAGATGCTTGTTCTATTGCTTAAGAAAATTGATAATCCATTTGTCCCTCTCAAGATCAAGAGATAAGGCTTGTATTTTAGCTTCCTTCTCTTTGATAATCATGTCTTTGAGTTTTGAGCTTTGAGAACCCAAATTAGTGACATCCTCCTCAACCAAGACAAAATTCCTGTCTTGCCCTTCAATAGGGCCCTCCTCATGCATCTGTTTCTTTCCTTTGTGTCTACCCTGTACCTATTCAGCTAGAGAAGAAGGAGAAGCCCCTTTCACCCTCGGTGAAAATAGCATTTGCCTTTGGTCTGGTGAAGAAAACGAGACCCCTTCCACCTCTGGTGGAGATAGTACTCACCTGGTAGTAGCAAAAAGCCTCCTGGTGCCTCTCTCATAAGTGACAAGCACTAACACACCTATAGTTTCAGTCTCATGAACATCTGGCTGTCTTAAAGGCCCTCCTTCCTCTTGAGGCACTGATGGAATCACCTGAGGGCCTTTGAAAATCTCATGTGCAGTGAAGGTATCCCATGGTATGTTCAGCGAGCTTACCTGATGCAAGAAAACAATTTTAATAAGTGAGTAGTGGTAAATGTTGTTTAACTTTTGAGGAAAAGGTTTCCTTTGCACATATAGAGCCATCTTCTCATTATTCCTGCATATAAAGTATGGGAGGTTCATCATCCTCATTCTTGTGAAATGCATCAACAATCTGACATGATATGTATATAGGTGGGAAAACCTCCCTTCACAGGTAAAATACTTGATTATGAGTTTCATGAGAGGATATAGATGTTCTGCAAGTATTTGAAAGGAAAAACATTGCTGATATGCATGTGATATCCAGCCTTAATGTAAGGCTCATAATGTTCTCTGCTCACATGCTGCCCCTTATTCCACGGTTCACCTACATTAGGAATGCTTGTTGTTGTTGCAATGGTTTCAGGTGTCAAGGTGAAAGAGACACCAGAAAGGTTCACCTAGCCATTGTGAAGATGAAGAACAAACAACCTAACAAGCTCATGATGATATTTCACCCTCTCTACTATTTCACAAAACTGATAACAAGGCTGGTGTATAAAGCAAGTTATAGCAAGAGGGCAAGCAAGTAATTCTGTGATAGTGGTGGGATTTTCCCGGATGATCTTTCATCCTTTATGTGGCTTTCTTGGTACATGAGCTTCTCGGGAAGAATCACTGAGAGTTTCCCCTTCCCTCTCATAGTCTGAATCTGTCTCCATGCTTATGAATTTGAAGTGAAAGTTGATGAGAAGTTCCTTAAGGAATTTGAAGCAAAGTAAGGTGACTGGAGTCATTTTGATGCTCAATGAATAGGTGCACAGTGCTGCCTCTCAGGTGTGTAGCGCACTTTGTATGTGCAGTGCCAAACCAATTTACAGTGGAAAACTTGCGTCAAGTGCGTAGCGCCAAAGCCCAGGTGCACAGCGCCGACAAAACTTTGGCATTTTTCCTTTGTTTTTTCCTTCTTTCTTCAAAAACACAATTTTTATGCTTTTGGCTCTTTCAATTGCAACAATGAAGACTCAAACACATGAATTGGCTTTTATATCCCCTTGCTTTTAATTTTTCATTAACCAAACCCACTTTTGTAATGTTTTGCTAGCTTTTTCACAAATGCCTTGTTTCACTTACATTCTGATTTTTGCCTTTTGAAGGTGGACTTATACATTGACTTTTTGTAATGGCAGGAGCTGACTTTGTCACCAAGTCACCAGGAATAGCCATTGAATATTTATTACATGTAGAAACATTTAAATTACATGAAATTTTTACAATACTGGAAAAAACTCTGTTTTCACCTCAAAACAGAGTTTTGAGGTAAAAAGGATTTTTTGAGCATATCATAAGTAAATTTATGATTTTATGAACTTTTTTATCCTTCTCATGTGCCTGCTGACCTTTTTATTCAATTAGGATGACCGTGATGAAAAACCCTAAGACCTAATGAAATCTAAACCCTAAGACTGGTTAAAATGAAATGGAACTGATTATGAACAGTTGAAAAGATGTTTTGAATAAGTCAGCAAGTATATGACATGAGCGAAATTGAAATGAAACCACTACCATCAGTTGATCCATGACCTAATGGAATGCAACTGATCGAATGAGACACCTAACATGAATTCAAAAGAGCAATTTGATCACTGACAGAAGTATGACGACATTGACACTAAAAAACCTCACTCAATCAGTTAAGGAGGAAATGCTCTAGTCTTCCGAGGAAATCTATAAATACAAAAGGATTAGATTTATTTGATAGATCATCAGATTGAATCATTTATCTTTGTTTTTCTTTGAGTGTAGGGCTTTGAGGGTTTTAAGACCCCTTTTCTCATACCAATTTCAGTGGTGAAATATTCCACCCTAGTTGATAAACTTATTTTAATCTTTCTTAATTCTATTTTGTAACAACAAAGATAGTTTCTTCGTGAGGAGATCGAATTCCTGAATTTGGAGTCAAGGGAGTAAGGTTCAACTCTTGGAAGTTTCTTCCTGAGGAGATCGAATTCCTGAATTTAGAGTCAAGGGACTAAGGTTCAACTCTTGAAGATAACAAAATCTTTGTGGCACATTAGCAAACTGATCTAAGGTGGTTGAGATTTCTGAAGGTCATGAAACAAGGTCTGTGTCCGAGTAAGACGAGTTATGAGCCAAGAGATTGCCTCCCAAGGTTGATCTCCTATCATTATGAGCATGAATGAATGCACCCTCATGAATAATAGTCTCCTATATCATTCCTATAAGTAATATAAAGTGTTCCTGAAGACCTCTCTGCAGATCAAAGCTCCCGAAAATTACTACAAACGAAAAGTGTTATGAAGTGTAGATATAGGTGTTGTGAAAGTAGATATCAACCTCGTATAAGGTTTATAATTATTCAAAGTTGATCGATCTGTGCTTAGGGCACCCCTCTTTAATCAAATAAATTTTGAGTTATCATTATTGCACAGATGCTACTGTGGGTTTACTGTATTGTGGTTGAAGGATTGATCTATGGCATGATAATATTGTGTATCTATTGAGCAATAATATTTTGTTATTTATTGCATTGAATCTATTGCTTTTTTATGAAGCTAACATTGTTCATTGAAGAGGTCATAGATCATAACTGTTGTATCAATAGAAGAAATAGAAATAAATATTTTTTGAAACTGTAGTTCCCTATGAAATGCTAGGGAAAAATTTCCCTACATCATTACAATGTAGATGTATTTCAGAGCAATATTTCATGTCATCCCTAGTTTTATGATGCCAATGAGTAAATCTAAACAACTATGTACATCTTGAAAATGCAACGATTTTAATATCTAACTATTTACTCTCCATATTTAGCGTATGGAGGAGAGATAACTAATTTAATATGAAAATATTTCTTCGAGGTTTTGTACTATCATCTTATTTAGAAGCTTTACATATTTTTTTTTTCTCAGAATTGTGATTGTTTTGTTTGCATTGTTATTGTTAAATGTATGTTTGAAATACTGTCAAATTCAATTTGTAAGTTAATTTCTATGGGTCTCTGTAAAGCCATTGAAATGCTTAAAATAATTTGTTTCCTTGATAATAGAGCCTTTTTATACATAATTGTTGATGTGTATTAAATACTGCTCGTTCCTACCATGGAAAAATTTAGGGGCTAATATTCGCGCAGTGGGCTAATTTTCCATGATTTTTCCACAAAAAGATTCGCCAATTTCCAATTTATATAAAATATGATTCGCCCAATTTTTAGAATACAAAATTACTTTACCTTAAAATCGCCAACATTATATAGAGGCTATATATAAAATCATTCTAAATTTGAATAAGTTTACAAATATATCAATAAATTTTTTATAGTTTGCATATTAGGGATTAGTGAGATTCGCCTATCTTTTCAAACTTCAAGAATATTTTCCATTCTTAAAATTTTCCTTGGTTCCTACTAGTATTTTATAATCTTTTGTCTTACCTATTTGGTCTTTTTCCCACTTCTCAAGTGTATAAGGATTGGATAATAGTGGTGCTTTTGTAGAAGTGTCTTTTTCCTATGCGAGTTTTTTGTATATCATAATTTACATTTACTATTCCCCTATTTTCTATAAATAAGTATATGAAAATTTCACCTAAATTATTTTCCTTTAGATTGTTCTAATTGGCCTTTCTTTTGAATAGGAATTCAATGAAATAAGTTCTAGAGATATAGAGAAATAATTGTATTACGTGTCACATTCAAAAACTAGATCTTCATTGGATTAATTTCATTCACTGTTGCATTCCATGTAATAATGGTAAAATTTCTTGGTGATTTGGCTAGTACAATTCCACTTAGTGGGAAACTTTGGTTGATTAGTGTTTTGATAGGATTCTTTAGCATGCATATTACAGCAGCCATAAAATGTATCCACATTTCACCTAAACAATCGACATATTACAGGGAATACAAACAACTTCCTATTTGTCTTAATGAATAAAAACACTGAGGTATCATTATGTAATAGTCAACTAAGTTAGCTTTCAACAATGGCCATCTATTATGGAAATGTATTATAATATTATATATTTTTATTCAATCTCGTTATTCTTTATTTTTTGTTCCAATTTTGAAAGTTTATCCTTGGATTTTGACCATGTTTTTGTCTATAGCACTTTGGTAATCATTGAATATAGTTTTGTTTAACTTTTTTGAGCACATTCATAAGCATAGTTGAACACGTTGTATAGAAATAATATTTTATCGATGGTTGTATATCTTAGTTATCTCCATTGTTAAAATTAATGGAAAACTTAGTTGAGCACGAATGTGTCATAATCCTACCCCTAGGAAGGATAAAGGAGCCCTGCTAGCAGGGGTAAACCCTAGTAGTGCGTTAGGTCCCTGTGATACTAGTGAAACCCCTTTATTGTTATTGTTAATGTATCCCCCTTAATTTTATTATTGTTCCCATGTAGCCCCCATGTTGTTATTGTTGGGCCTCATAAAAGCCCGAATGGGTATTTTATGACTACAACCATATAAAAAATGCCTTGTAATCAAGCTAAGAAGGATAATAAATTATCACCCAAGTACTATGATGCTTACAAGGTGCTGCAAAAGATTGGTATTATGGCATACAAATTGGAGTTTCTTGCATCTTCCTAAGTACACCCAATTTTCCATGTTTCAGGCTTAAAGAAGGTGATCAATGACCACGAGGGCTTCACTAGGGGAGAAATACCATACCACGTGGATTTATATTGGGGGATATATATTGAGGAAAAAATGGTATAGTATATTGGGGGATATATAAGGAGTAAAGGGTTTTTATGTTGGCAAGTTTAAAAAATTGAGCTGAAAATTAATGAAAAAATATAAAGGGTTATAAAAAATGTTAATGAAAAAATGGATACCTACAATATCTAGTGGAAATAGGGGTTTTTAAAATTGGGAAGGTGTATTGGGCTTGTATTGGTAGGGTGTTAAATAATGTGATTTTTAGGGGTATTTTCCAATATGTAGTCAAATTAAGGGTATTGTTTTAATATGCCACGAACGCACATGATAGGTCATAGGTTCATTAAGTGAATCCCCCGTGTCTGTGACAAGCTCCCATCTTAAACAATATTGCCAAAACTTGACGAGGAAGGAAAAATCACATTAGAGCCTGAAGCAGTCACAAAAAACAAGAACCCAACAACTACGAAATCGATAAATTTTAGAGTATATCATTAAGTGGAAGAACTTACCCGCTGAATATTCTACATTGGAGGATGATAATTTTATACAGAAGCATCCAAAACTACTCAAGTGTTCAGGACAACACTTTTTTTGAAGGAGAGGGGCATGTTAGGTCCTTATAATACTAGTGTAGCCCCCTTATTATTGTTGTTAGTGTAGCCCCCTTATTGTTATTTTTGTGCCAATGTAACCTCCATATTGTTATTCGTGTGCACCATAAAAGACTACTATTGTTATTGTTGTTCTCTTACATTATTATTGTTATGTAGGATCTGATTATATTGTGACCTTTTAGACTCCTATATATACCAAGGAGGTCTTGTCATTTGAATCATACAAGAATTGCCAATTTATGTGATGTAAAGGAGGTTCCCCCTCGAAGAGGCTAATTTTCAAGTCGTTGACCTATCTTTTATTCTATTTTATTATCTGGTAGCATAAAACAATGATTAGAAATTCTCCTCCAAAGCCTCATCTCTCCCTCAACAAATTGGATATACCTTCATTCTATTTTATTACATATTAACAAAAGGATTTAGTTTCATTAAATTTTCATTGAAGAGAAAGGAAACCTTAAGGAAAATCATGTTTCAACTATGGTTATGTGTACATTTCTTGTATTTGATGCCCACTGTGAAATTCCTGCAAGAAGGAAATCCAGTTGAAATGAAGTCTTTGTTACACCTTTGAGTGGATTTGAAGGAATAACAAAGCACTATGATCTAAAAAGACAATTGTCTCATGTCCTAATTTTCATTTTAAGCTTTATACATTCAAGTTTCTAAATTTATGGCTTAATTTTATAAATGGATGTTAGTATTAGGTAATTTAGGATATGTGATTTCATCATGATTGTTTTATCTTGTGCAATCTCTTGAATGGTACCTACAAATGAAATTCGTTTTTGAAATAAATATTTTTTAGATAATGTTAAGAACGCATATTATATTTCCACATAACCAATATTCTCTGTCACAATCACATTACTAAAGGAACTAAAATGAGGCCATTTACCCCTTCCATTAGCTTCCTAATTGGAAAAATATAATAAAACATAACAATGAGGAAGGGGTTTTATACATTATATAAGGGAAATTACAATGTATAAGATATGCATCTTTAATACTAAATTTACATCTAAATCTCTATTCTTGGATGAAAAATATGAAATGATAAGCTCATAAATATTCAAATTTCCAATTCCTCCCTTCTATATTTCGTTATCCACCTTAAGGAAGTGAAATAAACGTTTTTTTGAAATCTTTTGTTAAGAGTGCCGATTATTTCCTTTTCTATGAGGATTTCCTCTTGTGAAATCTAAAAGATTAAAAAACATTAAAAAATTGTATGCATGTACCTATGCAAGGACAAAAGAGGCTTTGAACAAAATTTTGTTACATTAATGGATGCATGTCTGACGGCTAAAATGATATAAGAGCAATCCTATATCAGAAAATTTAAGTTTTTATTTTGTGATTTGTTTCGAGAGCATACACATGAATTATGAGGTAAAACAAATTTATTGTAAGGTAAAGCAAAAAAGCATTGTAGGGTAAAACGAAAACACAAACAAAAACATTGTAGGGTAAGATAAATCTAGTGCATGCTAGATTTGGTTCTAGCACAAACAAAGCATTGCAAGGTAAAACAAATCTAGTGCATGTTAGAATTGTTTTTAGCACAAACAAAAGTTTTGTATGGAAAAACAAACCTAGTGCATGCTAGATTTGTTTCTAGAATAATAAAAAACATTCCACGGTAAAATAAATCTAGTTGAGCCATAAATTGCAGTGGATATTCCACTCGAAACTTCGTGATCCAAGTGGCTCTAGAGACACACAAAGGACAAAGAGGACTTAGGAAATATCGAAAATCAAAGTGTTTGGATTATGCTAAAACTAGGACCAGAGCATAGACCTTGTCCTCTTGATCGCAAGGGTGCGAACGGGTCATCAAACTGAGTCTGTATGCGAAAGTTAGAAGCAGTCAAAGTTGGGTTGACTTTTGCTGACTGGGCAGGCTTAAGGAGGCCACAATTTGAACTTTTCTGGTGGATGGAATCTGGCCAGATTCTGGGCAAAATTGTGGCCTCGTTAGAATGACTCCTTCGGCCAAAAATCCAAATTTTTGAAAAGACCTTCTTATTGTTAAAAATAAAAAAGTATATATAATATAAGGGAAGTGGTGGGCCACCACCCCCACCACCCCACGCATCTCCATTATACACCATACATAAACCATGTACCATATTTAAGTGCGGCCAGTGGGGATTGAACCAATCTGGCCCACGTGGGCCCATATGTGGAGCACAAGGTTGGAATTTGATGGGCATTTTTCCCGTCCTAGGCCATTTTGCCCATAAAATACATTGAAATTTTTGATATGACCATCAGGCATGACATGTTTGGAAGGGTGCAGAACGTATTTTTGATGGTCAAGTTATTTTTGAAAACGTTATTATTATTTTATCGAACAACTGACACCTTTCCACGTCAACCTGGAACATACACTCTAATAAGTCCATAATGATCTTATCAACTGATAAACTTTAATTTTGAGTCTTGGCCTGGAGATTTCAAAATCTAAAAATATCTACTCCAAAACATTGGAATTTGAACCAAGTGCTATGCACTTAATTTTGAAATCCAAAAAACTTTCCTTATCAGATGTAACTTGCATTGTAATTTTATCTCCATAAGTATAGGAACTCCTAGTTATTCTAGTCTTGTTGTTATAACCATAAAATTTGTAGAGTTGTATGATGCAAACAACTAGAGGACTCTTAGTCTATAAGACAACTTTGTGAGTTTCGGGTAAGCCCATGGAAACTTCCCAATCTTCGAATAGATTATAAGTCTTGACTCTGAAGAAAAAATTGAGATATGACTGTTTCTATACTTTGAGCAGGAGCTACTTTTGATCTTCAGAGGATGTGATAATCTAGCATTTGAATTTGAAGCTGAGTTTTTATGATAAATAAACTCTTCCAACACTTTGAAGAGTAGACATCACTGATAAATTTCCATTTAAATCAATTCATTTGCATTTTATGTAAAAATTTGTAGTCCTCAGATACATCTTTTTAATGAGGTATTTTGTGCATCAAACGAAGATCGTATGCCAAAGTTATGACCTCGGGAAGTTGATGTACCAATTTACCCAAAACGGGGCCTATAGTTTGGCACTTCATCTCCTAGGGTTAGGTTTTTAGATGTTTATGGTTTTCCATTGTTTCTCAACAATAAAATAGGCCTTCAAGCCTCATTGTAAGATAGTTAAGAGGCATGTAGCCACCACATCGCTTCTCAGAGATAAGCTTCCATTGCCCTAGCTGGTTTAGTTCCATTTCTGTTTGTAAGCATATTTCAGTATTTTACATTAATGAAATGAAGTATTATTTCTATGACATCTCTGTATTTATGGTTATATCTATAATTTGTTTCGTTCATGTTTAAATCTGAATCAACTTTCTTCATTCCATCGGTGTTGTCATGAAGGGTGACAACATGACCTTCTCAAACTTGGCAATGGTTTCCTTCTAGTTACACATATTAATCTTATGGCCTTTAGATTGATCCATGACAAAATTTTCCAATCCATAATAGAAACATGTGTTGTAGATTTTTTTAAAAGGTAAGAAATGCCTAGTTTTAAGTAATCATTCTCTTCCTTTAAAAATACAAGGAAATTGCAAGTGAGTATTGTTATTTAGTTTAAAAATTAACATATGGGTTCAACATTTGATTAGCTATAAAATCTAAAATTAGGAATTTATCAACTTTAGTCACCTTTTCTTTGTGCAGATCTTCTAACATCCTGGCATGTTTTTTCTCCCTCATAGAATTGGGATTGACAATCTTGATTCCTTACTAAGTACTCCAAATAGATTGGTGGCAGAAGTGAGGTTCCCCTCGAAAGATAGTGTGCTAGTAGATTTTTAACATCTATTTTTGGATTAGGTCTAGATCCTTTTAGGGTATTCTTCAGATAGAGCCTTTATATTTTGATCATTCCTTCTTTACTCTATCATGTGAAATGGAGATGTCCTTGCGAATATAAAAATGTGGTAGCCACTATGTGTTTCCCTAAAATTGCTTTCACATATAGATTGGTGATTGTTAATTTCTAATTCACTTCTTGATTGCAGCTAGAAATATTTTTTTGATGGAAAATTTTCCATTGACATATATTATCAAGGTCCAAGATGCCTCTCTCTCACATTCCGTAAACAGAATAGAGTCAGATGTTTTCGTTAATCCATATTCTATATTTTGTTATTGCATTGTCATGGAGATAAAACATTGTGTTAAGGGACTATTGTAGCCACTACAACACCACCCAAAAGTTTGGGTGGTAACCAAAATTTTGGGTGCCCCACTTCTTGCCCCAAGTTGTTAGGGTTTTCGATAAGACTTTCAACCAGTTATGTTCCCCGCAACTCTTCCTAGGAAACCCTTTTGATGCCCCACTCATGTAATACATACCACATTGATGAATTTGTTTTACTTTTTTGGTTGTGGATAGATTTTTTGATTAGGTGTTAGAGTCCTCACATGCCCCCCAAGCCCCATATTTCCCTACTAACATTGTGTAGGGAGAGATATCATGAGATTGACAATGAGGGTTTCCTCTAAATTACATTAAAGTTTTGGTAGGTGTGATTTTCCCACAGGCTTGGTAAACCCCAAATGACCTGGTAATGCCTCATCCCCGAAGATGATTTTCACTAGGCACATGTAGGTTGTGGTTCCAAGTCATTCAGGGCTGCAAAATCATGACCCAAACAAATCTTTGATTATGATGACTCTGAAGTTCTTAGGGCCACCAAAAGTTCTTACATTTTCTATTTACAATACACATGTGCATTATTGGACATCTAAGGTTAAATATTTTACTGGCAAAATCATTGCCTTATTTAGTGTAAGTGGATTATTTTTGACATTGACTAATGCACAAGGTTTTTGGAGCAATGATATCATACATAACCCTACACACATACATCGATGCACATGTTGTCGAAGAGAAGGTTTCCAGGGAGGCAAAGAATGAAGCTCGTGAGGTTGGCATATATGGCATAGAATTATGGAAAGCCAATGCGATGGTTGTGCCCACGGAATGCATGCCATTAGCATTACGCCTAAAGTGCTAGCGAATCCCTCATAGTCACATTTTTCATGATACAAGTCTCAACGCAAATCTCAGTTTTGATTCTTTGTCTTGACAACTGCTTCGCTAGCAAAAGCGTCCCAGTTGTGACCTGCTCATCTGCTTGACCTAGTGTTTTCTTCAGTCATCCATGTAGATAGGTTCCAATCCATAATAAAAGGAACTAAATGCACTGTTAGAAAGCACATTTAACACATTAAAAGGCTTTGGAAGGGGACCTATTTCCAAAACACATAGCAAGGCGTTGTAGTAGAGGCCCATACGCCCAAATGTGCAATGTCTCCACATAGTTCCCAGTGGCCAGTAACACACACATAGGGTAGTGATGAGAGCGTAGTCCAAGCAGGTAATGGAGCATATCGACACTGTCTGCATGTACTAGACCTTGAAATTGAATGCGCTATCCAATAAGTGGTTAGAAATATACAAAGGGAAAGAAGACGATGGCCCATGCATTCGGTGTGACGATGAAATCTCCCCATTTACGCTAGTAGAGGAGCATTCACAGGTTACACATTCTATTTGTAAACAAAGGTTTCAAGTCGTTGAGCCAACAAGTTTTGTGACAATAGTTTATTTCAAGAGACATGAAACAATAGAATTTTCCTTCATCAAGCTGGCCATGCCCATGAATTAGCAATAGTGTTATAGAAATTTTTGGGCACTTCAACCCCAATTACAAATGTCCATAAATTGAGGGCTCTTAAGTCCCTAAAAGTGTTGTTTCACTACCTAATGGAACAAGGTCAACTGATTACATAATCTCCCAGAAGTTCTCCACTGAAAACTGCTCATAAATGGTCAAAACTGGACCATATTGAAAGCTCAATGCAGAGGATGCGATGCATATCACCTTCCCAATGTATAGGGTGCGATGCATACTATTTTTCTCCTCTATAGGGTGCGATAGTTAGGAATGGACAAATGGCAGGGACAAAAATGTGAGGTGGAAGATCATGGAATCTTCCAGAAGCTTCCCCTCTGACACTTGCCACTCCATTTTAGACCAGGGATGAGTAAGAGATCTTCATTCTCCAAGTGGAAGAAGGAACTATCAGAGAGATGACACTAATCAAGATCCCAAAAGATGACTCACCTCTCTGTAATCATCTATATATGGATCCCTCATCACAGAGATCCAGAGGCTGGAATTTTGTAACTTATAGAGAAGTGTTGTTGGTATTCAGGTGTACAATCATAGTGTTGGGTGACTTTTCTTTGCTTGAGGTGAAGAAGGGCTTCTTAGCTGGAGGATGATGCTGGGTCAGAGCTCATGGTTGTAATCCTCTTGCTACTTTTTATCTGAATAAAGTTATTCTTGTTTCCTTCCATATTCTTGTGTACTGTTTATATATGCTTGAATATGGTTAATGTACATCTGATCCTGCATTATTTATTAACTTAGATCCTTGTTTCTTGCATAGTAGCATGTTGTTGTGATTTTGCAGGTCCTTTTGAAGCTAAGCAGACAAAGAACAAGTGGCAAAACTCTATCAAGAAAGGGAGGAAATCGAGCGCAAGACTCAAGTTGGCCCTCTTGGTTTTCCTCTCATCTATAATCATAAAAGGAATCAATAGTAGACTCTGATTGTTTGTTTCTAAGATAGCCACCCATCTTAGTGGGAATAGCTGCATCTGTGTGGACACTATTCCCGTATAACAAAATGGTGACTCCGCTGGGGAGCAACTAGATTACTTGTTAGCCTATCTATCCTTGTTTCTTTTATAAACATACAGACGGAGCCTGAAGTCAAGCCAGCTAGCCTTCGAACTGCATTTGTCCTACAAATGCAAAGTAGATCAATGCTGCTTAGTCAATCTCCAGGTTTTTGTTTATAAATTAAACAATAGATCTGTAAGCAATCTAATTGCCCTGAGTGGTGACTTTAGTAACCTCTTAAATCACCCCTATGTTTTACATACATTGATCTATACTTATTCAGGTTAAACACCTGAACTAAACTGCAAATTGTGAGTGAAGTCTCATTCAAAGTCTCGCACTGTTACCATCACACCCTGTCTTCAAGGCAGCCTGTATGCATCAGACTTCCCAAATGAAATAGGTGCGTTACATACTGAGAACAATGTGTAACAGGTGCGATGGTCAGGGAGGATTGAATTTGCCCTCCGATTGTGGATTTTTCTCACTGTTTTCAGTCTTATTCAAGAGTTTTTGCTATCTGTAATCAGTGTGCTTCTGTGAATACCCCCTTCTCTTGCATTATTCCGCCTCCTTAGTGCAAAGAACTATAAACGTTTTTATGTATTGTGCGTTGTTTTAGTTCTCTTTTACAAAAAAATAACATACTCAAACTGTCGTTTCTAGATCTGAAAGTGTCGTAGCTGTTGTTTTCAGTTTTAGAAACAAATCACATTGTTTTAGATAGTTGATTATATGGTTATCATTGCATAAGACTTGATTTACTAGTTTTAAAGTGTCGAAAAGAAATTTCCATTTCAAAATCGCAAAGTGTCTCTCTTGTTTTCACTTCGTTTTGAAAAAGAAT
>APFE031453551.1:0-13451 GCA_000404065.3 Pinus taeda
TCCTCAGCGATTGGGAGAATTTGAATGTGAACAGTCATCAAGAAGATGAACTGAGCGGTCACATTCATGTATATAACAAATAGCTACCTAATGGAATAAATGAATCAGTTTTTCTGGAGTTACTCCTGGCCTGACAAATGTAAAATACGAGACATGCTTATAAATTTAATTGCCACCTTTTTACTGATGTCCACATCCTCTTTGTAGGCTGAGTTATGCTTGAGAAATGATTCTTTTGCCAAAATTTCAATGTGGCATGTCCAGTAGGTATCATGACAATCCTTTTGAGCCATTGTTGAATTTTGGTCTTGGGAATCCTGTGCATTGGAATATGTGTAGCACCCCATAAAATATGAAATGCTGTGAATTGTGAGATTGCCATGTGGAGAAACTAAATTATATCGTACCATGGGCAACGAGATGGATACAAACTCTATGACACATGACCATGTTGAAGAGACATAGGTGCGCTCAAGTCACAGGCTAGATTGGCCCTACATAGTGTGATCACCCTTACAAAACTGATGGTTCATCTAATCCATGTGTCCAAGTAGATCCATACCAAGACCTCCAATCCTATCCAGGATGAAAAAACTTGAGAGTGTGGACTAAAAGAATTGGCATGGCTGACCATCATAGGTCTAGGATACCCTAATACATAATCATCACTTGGCTTACACAGCATTTGACTTGCACCTCTTTGGACTTACAATGCTATTGTCATGAAAAGTACGAAAGTACCTCCCTAGGAGGTAACAAGAATCATGTTGATTTAATAGTTGTTGGGAGTTTATCTGCCTCCTTATTTTCCTTAACCAACAATGTTGTTCTAAGCTTCTCTCAAATGGGAGGCACGTACTTGTAAAAGAAAAGGAGATTGTGCACCATTAAATAAAAAGAAGTTGAGATACAAAAAGAACCCAATGCTAAGATCAACCTCCTCTCATAGTGCTTGTTGAAAGATCATGCCTAGTGGAGCACCATCTTGCTGCTTTCTTGTTGTTTGAAATGTAGTCCCACTCCCACTTATGCTTGATGGTTTCCTTAAGAATGGAAGAGCATCCTCATCTTTGTGTGTCCTACTTGCTGCCGCCATTTTGTCCAAGCCAATAGTGTTGAAGCTAGTGGTAGCTTCAGAAGGTCTTCTACATAGGCTTGGTGTCGTGGCACATGGAAGACATTATTTGCCTCTTCTAGGTGCTTTCTTGGTGGAGTAAGTGATTTATGTCTTCTTTCCTAAGTCTATCTTTAGACAAGTACAATAATTAAAGTCTTTGTGTGTCCTACTTGCTGCTGCCATTTTGTCCAAGCCAATAGTGTTGAAGCTAGTGGTAGCTTTAGAAGGTCTTCTACATAGGCTTGGTGTCGTGGCACATGGAAGACATTATTTGCCTCTTCTAGGTGCTTTCTTGGTGGAGTAAGTGATTTATGTCTTCTTTCCTAAGTCTAACTTTAGATAAGTACAATAATTAAAGTCAATTAATTATTGTGGACTATTAAGTCATTTCTAAGGATAAATAATTTAATTATTTAAGTGACTTAGAAATAATCTTAACCATTGATCTCCAAGATGTATCTAGAAGGGATATTAGGGTTAGGGGTTTGGGCTTAATGAAGATTATAAAGGAAACCTAGCGAAGAGGTGAAGACACACAAAACTCAAGTGAGCAAGTCATGACAAAGAGAGTGATTTTCTCTAAGTGCGAGTGGTTCAATGGACTAGGAACACAAAGGAGAAGTGCGAGTGGATTGAGGGCGAATCCAGGAGGTTGAGTGAAGGAGTTTGCAAGGTTGAGTTGTTGGAGGGAGATCAATTTGATCTGGATGAAGCCAAATTGTTGGAGGGCCGAGTTTTCCCTAGTGTGTAGTAGTGGCACACAAGCATGGCGCAAGTTGATCTTGCTGGTTAATTATTCCGGCCGATTTGTCTAGGCCAATTTCTTCCAGAGGTTGATTTCCTTGAGGCTGAATTACTTGGGTTGAATTTGTTTTTTGGGAGCTGAGTTAAAGGTTTTGGATATTGTATTTTTCCTTGTATCCTGTGGGTTGAAAACCCAGATTTTCCAAATTAATAAATGACAAAGAATTGTTGTGAGTGAATTAATTTTGCAATGTGTGTTTGATCTCTCTGAGTAAATTTCCGCTGCATATATTTATTTTTAGAAGTTGAAAATACCAATGATTTTATTTTTTGATGATTCAAGGTTTATTTTGCTAAATAAATAAATTGTTGGGGATAAAATAAATTGTCGTCAGAAAATAAATCTGACCGGTATTTGAAATTTATCATGGTATTAGGGCGTTCAAGAAGATTCTGAAAGAGATATGTGAGATCATGATGGTTTGCAATAGTAGAATTATTTCTTAAATTTTTGCAGTTGGATTTTGTGGCCATGGTCAATTTGTAGAGACGACATCATTGAGCAGTTTGCGACACGAAGACATGTTGGATGGGCCACAAATTTCAGTCCCAGGTGTTAATTTTAGGGCTTGATTGTTCTTTGCTATAGATAATTGCGCTTTCAAACTTATTCACCATTTAACATAACATTCACTCCATAACATTATTTCATCATTAACAATTATATAGAAAGAATAATAACATCAACAATGCAGCAAAATAATAAAGAGCAACAGAAGAAAAGCATGCACAAATAAAGATACCATGATTTAGGTCAGAGACCAGGGCAAAACCCCACAAGGGGGAAAAGCCAACCAGATTCTTCTTCTATTAGATATTCATCAATTGTTTAGTTGAGATACAAAGTACATCCATAAGGAGATACATCAATTCATCAGGCCTCCTAAGGCTAACCTGTGTCAGTTCACAACTTCGTTTGTGAACTGAATGATTTGGTCTCCAATAATCAAACAAGTCCAAGAGGGCTGCTATCATATCTTTGTCCATGTACGACAGATCATTGCCAACCAATTATCAAGCAATTGCCATTCCATTACTGTCATCATGGATCATAAGCAAGGTTACTATCATATGTGTCATTGTCACTGTTTAGTAGATCACAATCATGTAGAATTCTGTCACATCCCATAGGAATTGTTATGAACATATGGACATATCAAAAAGTAGCTGGCCATATCACTGTCAGATCATTGTCAAACATAGTTACTGCCATATCATGGTTCAATGTCATCAAGCATTAGTTCCATTGTTCATGTTACTGTATAACATCGTTATCCTTGACACTGTATAACAATGCTATCCCTATCACTATATACCATCACTGATCAACTTTTAACAATGACATTGTTTAAGTATTATATCTGCGTATCGTTGTCATCATGATAACTTTAGATCACTGGCGTTAAGGTCATATATGAATCAGGGGTGCTGTCACATATGCATCGAGGGCATAGAGTAGGATTACATACATTGGTCAAGGTCATAGAGGTTATATATTAAGGGAGACATATTATCATTACAAGTATCTTTGTCAAAATACAATGTAACCAAAGTATCACAATAGATATACCATGAAGATATGAGACCATACAGACATACAAAGCCATAAAGAGATGTCACAATGACCATACATAGATGCGAGACTAGACAGAGATACGAGACTAGACACAGATACGAGACCATACAAAGATACAAATCCATATAGAGATGTCATGGTTACAAAGATGTGAGACCAAACAAAGATACGAGACCATATTGAAGAGGGAGACCATAACAACCATTACGATGATGTGAGACAGATACAGTCACAGAGTATGTGAGACCAACCTCAGGAGTATAGCGAGACTATGCAACAAACACGAGAACAACCACAGGTAAGATAGCGAGATCATTCTAGAGTATAGCGAGATCATTCCAGAGTATAGTGAGATCATTCTCTATGTATTGCAAGGCTATGAGACATATGCAAGAGCATCCACAGGGCGAGACCACAAAGTGTGACCATATGCTATAGCAAAATCATATGCCACAGAGAAATAGCAAGATCATAGACGAATCGCGAAACCATTTTGCATAGATATATAGCGAGATAAGTGTTGCGAGCTACTACGGAAGATGAGCCAAATATCTGAACCTCAGAGACATGCAAGCTAGATTACGAGCCATTGAGCTTGTCCTCCAATGCGTGAGACATTATAGAGATATCATAGATGTGAGCTCAAAATGTGAACCTCAGACCATTACCTCAGAGATCATTGAATTAATGCTACCCACGTCTCATACCAAATGATGGAGGGAGGTGCCAATATCTAGTTGAATGATCATACGAAGGGTCACCTATTGTGGGTGAGCCGACTTGTTCTATTTGAGGGCCGACATATAATATTGTAGAGAAATAATTTAATTCAAATTACTCGTAACAATATTTTCTTTGACCATATTAAGTAATAATCCTTGTCCAAATTGAATTGTTATTTTGACCAAATTTAAATCCTGCTTGGGGTATACTGGGTTTCTGTTAGGGCAGTAGGGTTTCCCAAGGGAGGAATTTCCATTCACATCATAAGACTCATCTTGGATAACATGTCTTAATATAAGAAGGTAGGCAATGACATAATCATTGCTTCTGGATCGTCTCATAGAAGAAGAATAATCCACAATCGAAGGTAGGGGAGATCGATTAGATTCTCCAAACCCTATAAGTTTCCAAGTCAGGTTTCATGACCTTTATCTCAGTTGCATCAAGAAGATAACCATCTCATCACATCTTGTCTCAAATTGTCTTTCCTTTGATCAACAACTGAACAATGATTTCTTTATCTAGAGAAGAAGAATCATTATAGGGGAGCTTCAACTACCACCGTATTGTTAAATTTTGCAATTTTGCAATTACTTATCTTAGATCTTCAACCTTTAAGTGCAAACATGAACCAATAACCATATAGAAGACAGTAAACAAACAGTAAGACAACAGATTTGGTCCAAGACTAGGGAAAAACCCCACTGTGGGGGAAAGCCCTTTAAGAATATTCTTCTATTAGATCTTCATCAAATGTTCAGTAGAGACACATAAGCAGAGTACAAAACCCTTTTCTCAATGGCAACAACATTACCCCTTTAGGAAAAATCTTCTGAAGTGTGAGATATGGTCACAAATGTAGAATAACGGATTCTTCAGTCCTTCAGCAAAGATTACAAGTGCGAGAAGAAGATTAGCTTTTACGAATGAGATAGACAAGTCTTTAGACGCGTGCTAGAAATCTAAGACAATACGCCCTCACAATAAGATGATATGGCCAAAAATAATAAGTAAATATCCTCCAGGGGCGAGAGGATGAGACTTGTAATATGAGATCTGCAAAAGCCGATACAAAGGAGATCTTCCACCAATGATAATCCAAGATAAAGATCTAGCCAATAATACAAAATTTGTTAAACAATAATGCAAGAAAGAAATCTCCAGAAATGCGAGAGAGAAATCTCCACTAGATCTACCAATGATAAAATGAAATAACAGGCTTCCAATAAATCTGCTAACAATGAGAGAGATAAAACACTGATGCAAGGGCTTTATCACTAATGCAAAAGAGATTGCTAGTGATGATAAGAGATCTACCACTGATAATTAGAGATTTGCCAATGATGATAAGGGATTTGCCACTGATAATCAGATCTGCTAATGATGATAAGCGATCTGCCACTGATAATCGGATCTACCACTGATGATAAGAGATCTGCCACTGATAATCAGATTTTCCAATGATGATAAGGGATCTGCTAACAATAAGAGAGATAAATTACTGATGCGAGGGCTTGATCACCAATGCGAGAGCTAGATCACCAAAGCAAGAGAGAGAGAACTCGATGTGTTGCAAATGAAGGCTTATCTTCAATATATAGGAATCTTTGAGACAAAATCCCTAACCCAAATTAGGTTTTTGGAAGCTCTTAGGTGATCCATTTTTGCACATGTTGAATTAGATCACTTAAGTGATTTTATTTTGCACATGTCAAAATAATGTTATAAAACAATTTTGAAATAACTTTTGCACTTATAAAAATAATTTGCACTTGAGAAATAATTCGCTTCAAGGGTGAAAGGGGTTAACTCATAGAGTTTTCTAGGGAAATTTCTCCCTTAGTTGCACAAAATTCAACACTCCCTTTCAACTAGGGAAGAATTTCCATCAATAGTGTCAAAATTTCTGTACTTGTCAAATCATCATGGCTCATGCGGAACATTCTCGAATCTAAAGAAGAATACTCATGGTAGGGGAGCCTCAGCTACAACCCTGAATCCATGCTCAACAAAATAAATGCTAAGAAACCATTACTTGGTAGTCTTGAGCTCCAACCCGGCCTAAATATCATTAGGGAGCTGGATGCTTCCACCTGACATCAGGGAGCCACATGCTACAGCCTGGAACAAATACCATTGGGGAGACTCATGCTACCACCCAGAATGAATATCGCTTAGTCATGAAGACTAGGAAAACACTGCTTAACCAATGAGGCTAAGGATCCATAATAGCTCAGCACATAGGCTAAGAATCCATAATAATTCAAGAACACTAGCATCTTCGAACTTGAGCGAGATACTACTTACCATGACTAGTAAGGATCAAAATCCAATCTCAAGTAGCCAACACCCATTGGCCAGATGGGTGGGAAACAAGATGCATGACTTGGACATACTCCTAATTGGAGGTCCCTCATCCCTAGGAGCTCACTAACTCAATTCCTCATTCCTGGTAGCTCAACCAAGGGGGAAGAGCACACATCTCAGTGTTCTTGATTAGTCGGGTCTCAGACCCAGAAGGGTTACATCCCTTAATCCAAGCATATCTTTGAAGACTAGAAATTTCTTCTTCGACAATGCTTTGGTAAGTATATCAACAATTTGCTTATCAGTCTGAATATGGTGGAGTCTCATTGTTCCTCTCTGTACCATGTCTCGAATGAAATGATATCTGATTTCAATGTGCTTGGATATGTCATGAAATACGAGGTTCTCAGACAATTGGATCCCACTCATATTATCACAGAATATCATTGTAGTATCCATGCCTTGCTCAAATAACTCTCCGAAGAGTTTTCTTAACCAGGCAGCTTCACAGCTAGATAAGCTAACAATAATATACTTAGCTTCAACAAAACTAAGAGCAACTGATTTCTGTTTCTTGCTCATACAAGAGATCATGACGAATCCCAAACTGAAACAACATCCTGAAGTGCTTTTTCTGTCAATAATGTTGCTTTCCTAGTCAACATCCGTATAACCATGCAACTTTATATTGCCAACAATATATCTAAAGACCAAAGTTAATTGTCCCATGTAGATATCTAAGCACGTGTTTAGAAGCAACCTAGTGATTATGTAAAGGCTTGGTCATGAATTGAATCAAGGTGTTTACATCATAGCAAATATCAGGACGAGTGTTCACTAGGAACATCAATGCTCCAATCAAGTGACGATACGCAGATGGATCAGATAAATCAGGTCCAACTTCATCACCATAGAGTTTCTTGAAGTTCATCTCCATGGGAGTGCTCATGGATTTGCACTCTACCATTTCAAACCTTTCCAATAGCTTTACAACATACTTCCCTTGGGAGAGAATAATTTCGCTAGGTCTCTGCCAGACCTCCAGGCCCAAAAAGAAGTGCATCATCCCAAGGTCTTTCATTTCAAATTCAGAGGCAAGCTCCCTCTTACACTGAATCATCAGAGGTTCATTACCTGTCAAAAACAGATTGTCAACATATAATACCAAGATCAAAGACATACCTTATACAATTTTGAAGTAGAGGTTTGGATTAGCATTGCTCCTCGTGAATCCCAATTTTACTAAGTAGCTGTCAATGCGAGAATACCAAGCCCCGAGGGCTTGTTTTAAGCCATAGAGTGCTTTCTTCAATCTGCATACATGGGTTCTTTTGTCATGTACCTCAAAGCCTTGAGGTTGTTCAACATATACTCCCTCCTGAAGAGTACCATGGAGAAAAGCTGTCTTGACATCCATCTGATCGAGAGCCCACCTTGACTAATAGCTAAAGAAATAATAGAGCGAATGGTGGTATAGCGAGCAACAAGAGAAAATGTGTTTTCATAATCAATTTCCTCTTTCTGAAAGAATCCTCGAGCCACAAATATTGCTTTATATTTTTCAATACTGCCATCCATACCATGTTTTATTTTGAACAACCACTTTGAAGTCACAACTGATTTTCCCTGAGATCTAGGAACAACTTCCCATACATCATTTTGCATAATGGATTCATATTCTTCTATCATGGCATCCTTCCATACTTTGTGCTTTACTACTTCTTCAAATGATTGAGGTTCACTCTGTATGATATAACTCATAGTGACAACATAGTTTTGATATCGATTGGGCTTCTTGCTTTCTCAAAAAGTGCCCTTGGGAGCAATATGTTTTTCAACATCCTATAGAGTATCACGAAGACATAGAGGCCTTTTCCTATATGGAGGATGATCTAATGGATCCATAGGCTCAACGGATTCATCTAGGTCCTCATGATCAGGTTCACGAGTAGAGGGATCCACATCATCATTTGTTTCTTTAGAAGTGATAGAAGGAGGACTAATACTTACTTTTCCAAGCGCTGCATCTTCATCAAATGTTACATCCCTGTTGAAGTCTATTGTTCTTTGACTAGGTATATAAATTCTAAATGCTTTAGAATATTCACAATAGCCCACAAACATACCTTTCTTACTTGAAGCCTCAAGATTGTTCCTCTTTTCTTTTGGTACATGAAAATAAATAGGACAACCAAAGATCCTTGAATGACTGACATCATGTTTCTTGCCTTTGAATACTTCTTCAGGAGCCTTGTCATAAAATGCTCGATGAGGAGTCCTATTCTGTACATATACGATAGTGTTGGCAACTTCTCCCCATAGGAAACTTGGCACATTTTGATCATGTAGCATGGCACGGGCAACCTCCATGATAGTTCTATTCTTTCTTTCTGCCACACCATTCTATTCAGGATTATATGGTACAATGGTCTCTTTCTTAATGCCAACGTCTCTGCAAAAGTCAATGAATTCATTTGAAATGAATTCTCCTCCATTATCTGATCTGAAGGCTTTGATTTTCTTTCCAGTTTGGTTTTCAATCAATGCTTTGAAATTTTTAAACATATCAAAGGCTTCACCTTTGCGCTTTAGAAAGTATATCCACGTTCTTCTAGAGAAATCATCCACAAAGGTGATATAATACAAATATCCACCTATGTTGCAGGAAACATGGGGTAGGAGGGCGTTTCCGTACAGAAACGAGTACGAAACGTTGAAATGCGTTTGGTACAGCCCTGAAACGCGTTTTAGGCCGTACTACCACGTTTCATGAAATCGAAATGTGGCCAGTACGGCCTGAAACGCGTTTCACAGCCGTATGACCCATGTTTCAGCATTTACTTGTGTTTTTTTTAATTTATTATTATTATTTGTTTTCTAATCTATTCTTACGTTAGCCTAGTGACTTCTAGTTGCTTCTAGATGCCTGTCTAAAGTTATAAAAGTGAACTTTTGCCCTAGTGTTGATATGTAGTTCATGGCAATGTTAAATTCTTAAAGTAAAAATGATATTCTCCTTTATTTTTCATTTTCATCCTTTTATTTAAATTTTTAACATTACCATGAAATGACTCCGGATGTTTGAGAGTGGTTTCGCCCTCATTGGATTTCATGTGGAGAAAGTAGAGTTTTAGATCTCACTAAAAATCCAGCAAACTTATCTATTTTTCAGGATTTTAGGATTGGGGGGATTGCAATGTTTCCATTGGATTTTATCATGTAATAGGGTATGGAACTCGTATTTAATCAAGAGAACCAAACCCTCTATGCAGGGGAGACTCCCAATAATCAAGAGAATGTAGGGTACTAGGTTATGAAACTTGTATTTAATCAAGAGCACTAAGGTCGTTCAACTATGTAGGAGGAGACTCCCAATCAAGCACGAGACAAGAAATTAGAAATTTCTCGTGGCTGATTTTGGATATTTCTATTTTCATTATTGATTATCAATGGTAAATGTGATGTAAATTCAGAGACTATATTTATGCATCGACAATTGACAATTTTATCATAATGAATAAATTAGAATGTATCATAAATTTTATGATTGCACATATTTCTAAAGTCCTAATATATAATATATATATATAATATATATATATACGAGTTTCCCCGTTTCCAAAATTTGCGGAGGTCGCGTTTTGTATCGCTTCCCGTTTCAGAAACTCGTACTTGTTTCCCCGTTTCGTGCAACCTTGATATCCACCTATGGATGTCACTGGCATAGGTCCACACAAATCTGAATGAATTAGCTGTAGGATGTCATGAGTTTTGGTACTGCTAGAGGGGAAAGGCCCTCTCGTTTTATTTGCACTTTCACAGCCAGAGCAAACACCATCATGTTTTGATTGGATTTTTGGCATTCCAGAAACCATCTTCTTTACTTTGGGTAGTGCCTATAATGAAGAAGAGCAAATCTGCGGAGCCACAACACGATCTGATTGAAATTGCATTCTTGAGCCATAACTTTAATAGGCCTCCCATTGACCTTGTAAAGCCCTTCGACTCTCGATCCAAGAGTAAAAGCACTTTTCATGTTTGTTTTCTCTAGTCAGGTTAACACCTTTCCTTTTATAAAAGCCACCTTCATTCCTTTATCTTCTAGAGAAGATATAGATACAAGATTTTACTTTAGACCAGGAACATATAAAACATCTTGAAGGTGAATAGTTTCTCCAAGATCCAAATGAAAAGAAACTGAACCAAACCCTTTTAGAGGGTATGTAATGTTATCTCCAAGGATAATGTTTAAACCAGTGTCTCTCTCAACCAAATTAGAGAGGACTTCTTTATAACCAGAGAAGTGCCTAGAGGCACCACTATCCACTACCCAACTGTGTAAAGAATATGGAGGAGAAGCACTTGACAAAGCTGAAATAAGAAAGTACTCAGATTGAGAAGCAATAACATTGTTTTCATACCTTGTATTTTTGTATCTCTTTTGAGGATGAGGCTCTTGATCACGATCATTGCTTCTTCCTTCATATCTTCTTCCTCCATAATTCCTCTTTTTTCGACTAGGGGATTGATTATTGTAGTTGCTGCCACTCCTTTCATTATAAGAGGATATTCTTTCTGGACAATCTCGAGCATAGTGCCCATGCTGTGACAATTAAAACATTCATCATTCCTCATGCTCTTCTCCAAAAACTTGGGTTTGGACTTTGGCTTAGAAGATTTTCTCTTTCCTTACTATTTCTTTTCTTGTGCAGCAAAGGAAGATGGTTCTCCTTCTTCATGTCTTTGAATTTTGCCCCTTGAAAGCCTGCTTGATTCTTCCTGCTTGCATCTTATGATCAATTCATCAAAAGTTTGTAGAACATTGTTATTGTTGATAGTAGTAATGAATACTTTTCAAGCTGCAGGAAGTCCATCAAGGGTTGTGTGTACCAATTCCCTATCAGACAGGGGCTCACCAACCGACAAAATTTTGTCTTTGAGTTTAGTGAACCTTATAAAATAAGACTGAATAGATTCTCCCTTACTCAATTTGATATCTTTGAGCTGTTTCTTCAGGTCAAGGACGTGATTCAAATTTTGGACTTTAAACATGCCAACAACCTTATCATACATTTCCTTAGATGTCTTCAGTTTGGAGATACAGGTAAGAAGACGATCTTTCAAAGAATCAATAATAATTTTGTGGGTTTTGATTTCGCCTTTCTTGTATCTTGCATTAGCAGAAGCAAGGGCATTTTCAGGAGGTTGGGGTACACCTCCTTGGACATACTCCAGAACATCTTCTCCATCCAAGTTGGTGTCCAGCTCGAGTTTCCAAGCAACATAATTTGAAGCTTCTGTCAATTTCTCGCTGTCCTTGCAGAGGGATGCAACCATTTGAACTGATGTACTGTTGTATTTTGAGTAGCAAATAAGGTCTTTCAGCAGATAATTACCTTCAAGGCTTCAACATACTGTTCTTGAGCTTATCTTTACCGCAACTCTGATACCATGTTAAATTTTCCAATTTTGAAATTAATTATCTTAGATCTTCAACCTTTAAGTGCAGACAGTAACCAATAACCATATAGAAGATAGTCAATGAACAGTAAGATAACAGATTTGGTCCAAGACCAGAAAAAACCCCATTGTGGGGGAAAACCTTTTAAGAATATTCTTCTCTTAGATCTTCATTAAATGTTCAGCAGAGATACATAAGTAGAGTACAAAACCCTTTTCTCAATGGCAACAACATTACCCCTTTAGGACAGACCTTTTGAAGTATGAGATTTGATCACAAATGTAGAATAACAAATCCTTCAGTCCTTAAACAAAGATTACAAGTGCAAGAAGAAGATTAGCTTTCACGAATGAGATAGACATGTCTTTAGATGCATGCTAGAAATCCAAGACAATACGCCTTCACAATAAGATGATCTAACCACAAATAATAAGTAAATATACTCTAGGTGTGAGAGGATGAGACTTGTAATATGAGATCTGCAAAAACTGATACAAGGGAGATCTACCACCAATGATAATACAAGATAGAGGTCTAGCCAATAATATGAAATCCTATCAACAATAATGCAAGAAAGAAATATCCAGAAATGCGAGAGAGAAATCTCCACTAGATCTGCCAATTGATGAAATGAAATAACAAGCTTCCAATAA
The DNA here is from genome assembly GCA_000404065.3 of Pinus taeda. Taxonomy (NCBI): domain Eukaryota; kingdom Viridiplantae; phylum Streptophyta; class Pinopsida; order Pinales; family Pinaceae; genus Pinus; species Pinus taeda. Next base: position 12,642 of record APFE031453551.1, read on the forward strand.
ATCTGCTAACAGTGAGAGAGATAAAATACTGATGCAAAGGCTTTATCACTAATGTGAAAGAGATCACTAGTGATAATAAGAGATTTGCCACTAATAATTAGGGATCTGCCAATGATGATAAGGGATCTGCCATTGATAATCAAATCTGCCAATGATGATAAGGGATCTGCCACTAATAATCATATCCGCCGCTAATGATCAGAGATTTGCCATTGATAATAAGATCTGCCAATGATCAGATAAGAGATCTGCCACTGATAATCAAATCTGCCACTAATAATAAGAGATCTGCCATTGATAATCATATCTGCCAATGATGATAAGAGACCTGCCATTGATAATCATATCTGCCAATGATGATAAGAGATCTGCTAACAATAAGAGAGATAAATTATTGATGCAAGGGCTTGATAACCAATGCGAGAGCTAGATCACCAAAGCAAGAGGGAGAACTCGATGTGTTGCAAATGAAGGCTTCTCTTCAATATATAGGAATCTTTGAGACAAAATCCCTTTCTTGAATTAGGTTTTTGGAAGCTCCTAGAGTGATCCAGTTTTGCACATGTCGAATTAGATCACTTAAGTGATTTGATTTTGCACATGTCAAAGTAACTTTATAAAACAATTTTGAAATAACTTTCGCGCTTATAAAAATAATTTGCACTTGAGAAATAATTCGCTTCAAGGGTGAAAGGGGTTAACTCATAGTGTTTTCTTGGGAAATTTCTCCCTTAGTCGCACAAAATTCAACACATATATCCACGAACAACAGGGGAGATTAATCTACCACACTATATATCTGATTGAGAA
>APFE031453554.1:0-12432 GCA_000404065.3 Pinus taeda
TAAATAGAAGGGTTTTCCATTCATTATTCACTTTTGATTATTTTCATTGTTGCACTCACTATTGTAACTTTGATTATAGAGGAGAGAGACTTTACAAAAGATGAAGACATTTGAGGATAGCCAAAAATCCATGCCATAGAGGAGGACTGGTAAAATTTATATGTTCCCTTCACATGTGTTACTATTAAATTATTCTATACATATTTGGTTTCTATTGGATGTTTGGGGTTAATACTCTTTGTTTCAATGTTTAACTATGATTGTAGCATAGATCAAAATTTTGGCAGATTTTGTTTCTATCAATATTTGCAGATCTACAACATTTAAAAGTTATTTCTATTGTTGAGATTGTTTGTCATCCACAATCTTAAGTGTGTTTTTCTCATACATCATTGGGAAGAGTCACACCAACATTCATATTTCTTGACAGTTTTAGTGTATTTCCCATCGATTAAGCCACCAAGCAGTACAGTGTTTGCAAACCTAGTTTGCGTGGGGTTTAGTTAATCATTTTGTTGTTTATTTGTTGTTATTTATTTCAGTTTATTTGCAGCAATTTTTTTTCTTTTTTACAAATGCGATCTAGGCTTAATCAATTAATACACTTTCCCACAAAAGCACACCTTAAGCTAAGGGCACTTGGTTTACACCACCAATCGAAGACTGACCATAATAAATTTATCTCATTTCATCAAAGAAAAAAGATATATTTTTTATCTCCGTTCACCATTTCTGTGTTTCGTGTGTCCTTCCACCATTGTGCCACGAAGGCATGAGTCATGGAGACTACTAGCCCTTCACCCCTAGTTTCCGCTTGGGCATATTACTCCTCCCCATCAGGTTCGAGTTCACAGGCCTCCGAGCCCCCATCCTGGCTCTTCTCCTAGTCCTTCTGATTCCTCATATGATTTCGAGCCTCCTTCACTGCATATCAACACCATGTCTGGACCCACAGCTAGTGCAGGAACCCAAACTAGTGGTGGCTCCCGTAATATACCAGTGGTCACATCAAGCGGAGCAGTCCCAGGAACTATTTTGGCAGCCCCCATCCTCCCCTTTATGGCTAGGTTAAGTCTACCGGATCTTAACCAGTTCATAAATGACCCCATACACCATGATGCTAGTTGGCCCTCTATGCCAAATAAGCTTCCCTTAGACCTCCCAAAGTTTGAGGGTATTGCTGGAGAGGATCCTACCAACCATGTTCAATCTTTCCACATGTGGTGTTCGTCCAACTCCATAACCAATGACTCCATTTGTCTTCATCTCTTCCAATGCACACTCAGTGGAGATGCTGCAAAATGGTATGTAGACCAACCCTCCACCTCTCATTCCATTTTCACGACGCTTGCTAAAGCGTTCTTTTCATATTTCAAGTTACCTCTCCGGTACAACACTGGTATATAGCTATTGACCACATTCCATCAATCCTCCACCACTCGCCTTTCTAACCATGTTAAAGAGTGGTGTCGAAGGAAGAGCACATGTCATGCCTCACCTTTCGAAGACCGCGTCTATCTAGATTGGTTTCTTAAGAGTATTTTATCCCCCATCAAGAACCATGTTGCATCCCATTTTCCCCAGAGTGAGGAAGAAGCTCTCCAGACCACTTTGAGATATGATTTGATTTATGCTCAATCAAGTTACATATATACCGTTATTCCATACCTCCCTCATCTTGAAAGTGTTAATGCACCAGGGGCATCTCACGCCACTGACAGTATCATTGGATCCATTTCACACTCTTCACCATATACTCAGTAGAGTTATGACTATCCATAGGGAGGCACCAGTTCCTCCAACATTTATGCCCCTCCTACCAGCAACATGTTTCCAGGGCCCCAACCCATCTACCACATTGTTGCTCCTTCTTACGCACAACCTGGCACTCTAGCCCCTTAAGCATTAACACCGCAGCATCCCATGCATCCTTAGCCCCAACAACCAGCCCCCCCTCAGGGGCAGGTGTTTGCACAACAGAGTGATGCCAATCCCCAAAATTAGAAGAAAAAGGATAATGGGAAGGGTAACAAGGGTAACCAGGGTAACCAAGGTAACCAACTGAGTGAAGCCTAGGGGAACCAGCCTAACACCAAAATTCAACAATAGGGCAGCTAACCCAAGCAGAAGAAGGTTATTCGTATGAGAACGCCTTATGCATGTTGTGGTGTATATGGCCACTATGCACATGAGTGTCCTCTTTTACCCCAAATGCTCCAAATGTGGGAATCTCAAGCAACTTCTCGAGGCCAACAAACACCTTAGAATCCTGCACCACCTGAACTAGCCATGGTCACAAATCCTTTCCCTCAGGAAGGATTTGTTGCTGCTCAACCCCAGCCATGTCAAGCAACCCACCTCCCCCAACCTTCTAGTCCCGGTGACTAGTAGATCCTGATGATGAACTCTGATGAGGTTAACCCCTCCAATATCAATCTACAAACTCAGTCACGTCAATACGAAAAACCCTCCACTTCGTCAGCTGTAGAGTCCAAAACCAAAGTGTCCATTGAGCCTCTTACAACACCAAATGGTCCTTTACAAATCTCATTCCAAATATCCCAAAGGGACCATTATGTCGTAATGCGGCTTCTAATAGAGTTTCCCATACATACAGTATAGTAAACGACTTGGTGCAATCATCTACTGCCATGTAGACACTGGAAGTCCTCTAGTGGTGCCCTTCCCAAAAGAAGGCTCTACTAGCTACCTTGGGTGTAGTTGATCCTTCCGACAATCATTTGATTGTCTTCCCGGTTGATACATTAGAGCACCTCTCATTACCTTCATTTGTTGCTTTTCAGATACCAATTAGAGTCTGTAATGCCATCATCTCCAGATGGATTATTGACAAAGGCACATCCACCTGTGTGATGTTCGCTATTGTTTGGAAACAACTCAAGTCACCTGAGTTGTCCCCCTCCACCATCACCTTGTGTGCTTGGGATGGACACTCCTCCTAGACCCTTGGCATGTACCGCAACTCTTCAGTGACCATTGCAGGCAAGACTATCCATGTTGATATCAAATTCATTGATGCCCCTTTGGATTACAACATCCTCTTAGGTCATAGTTACACATATTCCATGCCGGTTGTTGCATTTGTGGTGTTCAAAATATGTGCTTCCCCCATGAAGGGAAGATCATTAGCATTGATCAGTTGATTTACTACTAGTTGACATCCGTGACCTCCCCTAAGTCCATCATCCCTTCGATGTCTGATAGTCAGTCTTCAACCCCTTGCACCAGTGTCTCACCCAGTCTATAAGGATTCCTCATTGTTGGGTGCCTTCCTTGGTCCTCCCTCTCTCATTTATAAACCTACTTCCATGAGTGTTTTCATGTTACAAGAGTCATGGGCTGCCCTTAAGCAGTCCGCTACACCTGATCAACAGCCAACTCATCAACATTCGGTTGTTGCTCTTCCATCTGAACCCTCTGGACACACTCCCCCAGTATCTCATCCATTTGTGGGTGCCTCGCCTATGTTTCCTCTAGGTCTTAATCATAAAGGATCTATTCCACTAGGACATCATCCTACTGGCCAGATACCTTTCTTATTCCACCCTCTGGGAATTTTTCTATACATGTCATGGCTTCACTAGTCCTTCCTAACATGACTCTCGGGATCCTAGTATGGTACATCAATCCCCCTACAATTACTCTCACTGGTCAGCGAAGACCATATCATGCTTTGACCTCAGTTCAATTGGTTCCCATGACCCCTACCACTGCTTCAGTTCCGTCACAACCTCAACAAGAATCAGCTCCTGTTGTCAAAGCATATGTTCAAGGTGGCAAAGATAAAAGGAAATATTCTAAGGAAAAGGCTCCCAAAGCTTCCCCAACCCCTAAGGCCCCAAAGCCGACACCCCTTGCGCTTTGTGTGATGTTGTTGGGAATGCCACCAATAATTTTTCCTGAACTTCCTCAACTTAAACCATTGGTTCATGAAGTGTTCCCTAAGTCGAACATTCTGTAAGTCCATGTTAACATACCGGTCCCACCTAAAAAAATCAAAACACTTCGTACAAACCACCCTTGTTTCCTTTGTGATCTTCATGGTCACTATTCCCATTATTTTGATTGTCTTGATGAGTTTCATGATTTCCTTGGGGTGATTCATGACTACGAGGCCACTCGTAGTGGAACCTTTGTTCCTCTACCTACGGATTCTGGTACCACTAGTAAATGAGAACAGGGAAAATCTAGCCCTTCTATTGTGATCCCTCCCCCTGATGTCGAGATGACAGAAACCACAAGCCCCATTCTTTACTTGTTGTCGTCCTTGAATTCCTCGTTGTCAAACCTTCCCCAGGTTGCTTTGTAGATTTCTGTCGAACCTTTTTTGAGAGAATCCGAGGTCTAAACATTAGTAGACACTCTGTCTACGAGTCTGTCATCTGCCATTCAAGACGATGCGCATGTGAACCTTATTTCTCAAGTTGATGCACCAAGTAGTACCACCACATCATGTACTCAATCTTCCTCCCATCCGCCCATCTCCCAGCCTGATGAGGACACCATGGAAGCTATTTCTACCCTTGATTACCCCTACAATTGAGTAAGGGGGCATTTCTTTAGGAGGATTTTGAAGGCCATCTCCTTCCTAATTCTCCCAATGCGCTTTACCTCCGTAAATTTTGTTCACATCACATCCCTTTGACTTTCGTGTCTTTATTTCTGGCAAGTAGTTAGGTAGATTTTATCATCTCATTCGTTGACTTTCTCACCTTTCAAATGGATCCATCATCCACACCATATATTGGTCATGCCGACGGTGCAAGTCGCTTCTCCTAGAATCTAGCCTCGATAGACTGGGCCATTTTTACCCCTTTCATACATTAGTCCTTTCAAACGATGTGTGCGTTGGATCTACCACCAATAATCAGGCTGAATATGATGAAGTGATAGGTTTGTTAGTCGATGCCCATACCCATCGCATCCTTCATCTTCATGTTCATTTAGATTCCTTGCTACTTGTCATGCAATTGATTGGTGTGTATCATGTGCATAACCAAGTCCTATTTAGAAAATATCTACGAGTGAAGCTATTGCTACGTGAATTTGAAACCATTACTTTCAGTCATGTTCCTAGAACCCAAAATCACTATGTAGATACCATTGCAAACAACATTCTAGATTGGTATTTACCACATGTATACCATAGAATACAACCATAAATAAAACAAGTAACGAACCATCATTGTGATATAAAATGAATAATCATATTATGTATCATAAAAGTGTTTGGAGCCATAGCTCTAAATACATCCAACATGCCCATAGCATGTTACAAAAATCACAATAAAAGGGAAACACATGTGCTTATATCTAGTCACTATCTGACGGATCTCGCGCCAAAGGTTATGCTCCACCAACATGTTGATCATGTACTACCTGACCTGCCATTTCCATGCACCACACGGTACCTCGGCACTCTAAGGGAAGACCGGTGCACTCATCTGTGTATCGATCCTCTAAGTTGTGCCATCCGCACTCTTAAACCCTAGTCAAGAGTACATCAAACATATAATGCAAATCAGCAAGCCATGCAATATCATCTGGACCCTACTGTGATGATGATGTCGCTTAGTCTGTAGCCCCTGGCACTGCGGATCAGCCTACATATCCTGCTGGATTCACCGGTGCTATGTCTGCATACAAAATATTTCACATTCAATAGCATATAAATGTGATCGAAATATAAAATGCACCATAAAACATAGCAACTTAACACTTACCATCTAATCCCCATGCTCGCCTGGGTGGAAGTGGCAAGCCAGGATCCCCCTAATAGTTCATCCTACTATAAGGGTATTCGTCAATGTAATGGGGCATTTGGTCCCAGTCTATGAAAAACTTGGGTTGGAACACCCATTTGATTCCCCCTCCTCCTCCTCTCTGCAATAGCTGCACATAGTGGCGCATCCTGGGCTCCTATGGGCCCCCATCTCGGATTTGTACATGGGGATGGATAGTGGGTATCTTCTCAAAGAAGAACACACATAATATTGTACCAAAAGCATAGTCACAATTCACCTTCCTCTTACATAGACGCAATTGTCATTTCATTGACAACAACATCATTTGGGCCCACCCATAGTAGGTCCCAGCCAAAACACTCTCAAATAACATCATCTGCCCTCCAGTGATGTGGTGAATTCCTGGCTTCCCAAGACCTCTAGCACAATTGCAGAAATAGCCTATGTCTCTAGCCTCTCTAGATCAACAAGAAGGACAGTCGTGCTCTTGACACGAACACCTCGTCGACAATGGCACTCCATAAACTTAGTAATGTTCCTCCCATGAGGTAACATTGGATGAATATCCCCCACCACTCTGAGGGGATAAAATCCAACCAAAAAGTAAATATCCTATAATGTGAGCTCTATTTTGTGCCCCTATATGAAAAAGACTTCCCAGTCTGAATTCCAATAGCTCACAATTTTCGATAGCAAGGGCTCACCCGCCCTCATCAGTGGGTTCTCTACCAACTTGATAATGCCATAACGAGCCAATGCCACTCGAACCGCCCAATCCCCCTCGATCTCAGATCGAAGAGTATCCAAGTCTCGTTCATGCCAGTTGATCTTTAGCTCTCCCATATCTGCAAAACACCACATGTCTTGTCAGTTCAAAAAATAAAGCAACATGCTACACTGATCAACCTGCAGCCCCCACCAGGCCAGCAGAACAACCCTTCCTCCAACCACAAATCATAGTTTTCATGCTAGAGAATGCAAGCTCACAAGTTCCCAGCTATTTCCTGTGAGCTAGATCACATTTCTATACCTAAAAAGTGTGATGCGACCGTGAGAAAGGGAAAGGGTCCCCCATGGAGCTGCCAGGTGCCAAAAATCAAGAAATAAACCGATGAAATTGAAGAGATGAGAAAGGCCACCTACCTGAAAGTCACAGATCTTGATTCCAATGGTCAGTTTGTCCACTAAAATCTCCACAACATTTAGGGCATTTTCCTCCTCTCCACATTCACCACAACTCACTTAGGAAATGAATCCAAATTGGAGGGAAAGCATCCTTTCATAGAAAAATCCAAACTTTTTATGTCGTCCATTACAACTAGACCATAGCTCAGTTTGATGAACCATCAACACCATTGGAAATCTCTCACCGAGCTCTATAATGGGTCTTCCTTAGTTTTTGATGATTTGACACTTCACCTGGAAACCATTTTTCCAAGAAGGGTCTCTTTGTCGCCTCTCAAAATTGAATTTCATCATAAAGAGACACTTGTACTTTGAGGTGCACCTCCTTTTAATACTTGTCATACCATATGTCGAGTTTTGTCATGAGTGACTATCATTTACTCATGTTCCCATGGTCCCCATCAGGCCTAGTCTGTGTGGCAGCGTCATCGAGTCACCCTTGTTCAAAGCATCCATAATGAGTCACCCTTCCATTTTTGGATCCTGTTTCATGTCCCATCATCTCATGTCACAGTATCCCATCCATATTTGCATACCATTCATCTTGTGTTGCCCTTTTTGGCCTCCATTCATACTGTCCCCATCCCCTCCAGAGTTGAGTCAGTTGATACTAGGTCAACCATGCACTCTATACTCTAACAAGTGTAGTCATATGTTTGTCCCTCAATCCCACTTTTCCCCATTATCCCTAGTTTCAATCCATCAATCACATTACTATTTTCCCTTGTGCTTTTGTTGAGGATCCTCATTGCCTCATCTATCACGGGCCCTATTCTATCGACATCAGCTCATTTATTCTAGAAGAATGGCCTAGAGGGTAGCGTATCTCGTTTCTAGCTTCCATTCTTGTTAGACGCCTTGGATCGAGAAGAGGGTCTCACTATCACCCTTTCACTTAATCATTTCATGTTTGTGATCCATACACTTGATGGTCCAGTGATGCAACAGATTGTTCCAGTGATTCTCCGGTGTGTGTGAGATGTTTCAAACCTCATGAGGGGGCAGCCCTTCAAGTAGCCCTCTACATGCCCAAATGCATACCTTCCATGCTACAACCTCAGATGCATCTCTGCAGAGTTGATGGGTTCGGTTCCTACTGATTGTAGTGTTCATCGCATGCACGTCTCCTCCAGATGATCCATTTAGTTTTGTAGAGCCCTTCCTTGTTCAACAGGGCTTCTTCGGTTGTTCTACCCTCCCTCCCACCCATTTTTTTTACCGAAGGGGCTATGTATCTCATCTACTCAGATATTATTGTATTTAGCCTCGACTCATGTTTTTACCAGGTGCATTATGTATATGGGACACATTGTATTATTTTTTGGCTCTGTTATGCCAGCATGTCATGTAGCATTCAACATGTACTTCATTGCTCAGTTTTATATATCTGGGAAAACCATTATTTTTGTACTAAGTTATCTCGGTGGGTATGGGTATGCCTCCCCCGCCTCATTGAGGGCTAGTACCACAACATAAAAGGATACTTGCATTAGTATTGCCCCCTCTGTCCCTATCCTCTTTCAATTCAGCTTCACTAGTCTCTCTCTCTCTTCCCTTGACTCCCCTGTGATGTCTAAGTGATTGTGTCTTTACAATGTACTTCGGTCATACATTTTTCTCCTAACACTCGCACGTTGGGTGGCAATCTGTTATCACCAAAAAATTGATCATCTAGCCTAATTTACTAGATGGATAGAAGTACACCATGTAAAACCAAATTTATCATAGTAAAATTGCTTTCACTATGAGATATTACTTAATAAACTACCTTTGTTAAGTAATTTATAATTAAACCATGAAGAATAATTAAATAAACCATTATTTATTTGATTTTCTTCTAGGAATAATTAATTAAACCATTGTTTTATTATTATTCCTTGTTAAATTTGACCCAATCATGAAAAATAAACAGTTAAATCCTTATTTTTCTTATTTTTCTCTGAGAATAATTAATTAATCACTAATTAATTATTATTCTTTGTCAAATTTGACTAAATCCCTTAGGAATAATTAAATAAATCCTAATATGTTTATCATTCCTTAACTAATTCGTTGTGATGATAAATAAATCATTTATTTATTTATTATTTCTAAGTAAAAGTTTAAATACTTTTTCCCTCCTAAAAAAAATAATAAAATATTCCAAGTGGTTATTCCAAGAACAAGATCAATAATATTTTATTATTGCTCATTATTCGAGGATAACTAAATATTTTTGTTATAAGTAGAAGGGTTTTCCATTCATTATTCACTTTGGATTATTTTCATTGTTGCACTCACTATTGTAACTCTGATTATTTTCATTGTCACACACCATATTTTTGTTGGGTTTATGAATTATAGAGGAGAGAGACTCTACAGAAGCTGAAGACGTTTGAGGATAGCCAAGAACCCATCCCATAGAGGGGGACTAGTAACATTTATCTGTTATCTTCACAGGTGTTACTATTAAATTATTCTTTACATATCTGGTTTCCATTGGATGTTTGGGGTTATTACTCTTTCTTTCACTGTTTAACTATGATCGCAGCATAGATAAGAATTTTGGCAAGTTTTGTTTCTATCAATAGTTCTAGATCTACAACATTTAGTAATCATTTCTATTGTTGATATTGTTTGTCATCCTCAATATTAAGTGGATTCTTTTCGTACATCATTGAGAAGAAAACACTACAACACAAGGACATGCTGGGCCAAGCAAAGTACGATGCAATAGGCACCAAGGAGTGGGAGGTTGAATGAAAAGGAGAAGGGGGGCATAACGAAATGGAGAGGAGGAGGAATGATAAGGATGTGAGTTTTAACGTGGTGAGAGGAAGAAGGGTGACAGGGAGAAGAGGTGATAAAAGAAAAGAGGGGAGGGGAGGGGGAGGGGAGTAAGGGGTGGGGAGGGGGGGGAAGGAAAGATAATTAGTGACTAACCTTTAAATATCCAATTTGTTTTTCCTTTGTAACCTCTTCGATGAGCCAAGAATTCCATTCCTAGAATACTAATTGAAACCCATGACTAAGATTAGGGAATGCATATCATTTCCTCTACCTCATTCACTATACTTCTTTCTACATTCAATTGACAAGCCAAATTTTCTTACTTATCTGATTCCTGGTTAATCCCTCTCAGGATATTAAAAAATGACACCAAATCAAAGAAGGGAATCATCCCTTGGGATCTATTAATAACTTGATTTAGGTTCATGTTTTTCGCTGATGAATTATAATTCATATGCTTTATGACAAACATCGAGTCTCCTAAGAACTGGATCTTTCTTATGACCTTTTTTTTGCCAAGGATAGACTAAGAAACAAACCATAAGCTCCAGCTTCATTTTTTTTCTCCCTACCCAGGCCCCAACCATATCTGTCTTCGATGTTTCCTTCGGGATTAATGAGAATCCCTCCCTCTCCTACCACCCCAAAATATAAGAGATTATTAATATTATAAATCTAGGAGATTAATAAACCCAAGGAATTTATATTATAAACCCAAGGGATTTATATTAAACTATAGGATTAATGTTATAAACACTATAAATAATATTATACCCTAGGAATATGAACCCTTAGATTAATAAACACATGGCATTAATACCAAAAACCCAAGGGAATATTAGTAAACACAATTTATTAATATTCTAAACCTAAGGGATTAATATCATAAACCCAAGATATATAAACCCTAAGATAAATATTATATACACTAAAATAAATAATCATTACCATGGTTTTCCATGATTGATTTTTATATTGACACAATATTATCAAAATGCGAAGTTGGACCATGGTTGACCAAGATTGATTTTCATATTGAGATAGTCTTTGTCACAATGCAACATTGGACCATGGTTGACCATCGATGACCATGGTTGTCACAATGTGATGTTTCACGAAGAGATAATCTTTGTCTCAATGTGACCATGATTATTAACCATGCCTATCCATGATTGACCATGGTTGACCATGATTGACCATGGTTGATTTTCATATTGAGATAAGCTTTGTCACAATGCGACGTTGGACCATGGTTGATTTTGACCTTGAGACAATATTTTCCAAACCTTGATGTTAGATCATTTTTTACTATGGTTAACCATGATTCACCATAATTGACCATGGTAGAAAATTTTTGACCAATGTTGACCATGATTAATCATGAATGACCATAGTTGACCATGTTTGATTTTCATATTGAGAAAATCCTATGATAAACTGTAGGATAAATAATAAAACGAAGGTATATAAACCCTATGATAAATATTATAAATGATAAAATAAAAATGGTTGACCATGACTGATTTTCATTTTGAGATAATCTTTGTCACAATGTGTCGTTGGACCATCGTTAACCATGGTTGACCATGATTCATTTTCATATTGATACAATCTTTGTTCTAATGTGACATTGGAAAATAGTTGACCATGATTAACAATGGCTGATTTCATATTGAGATAATCTTTGTCACAATGTGACATTGGATCATGGTTGACCTTGATTAACAATGGTTGACGATATTTGACAATGGTTGAGCATTGTTTATTTTCATATTGAGACAATCTTTGTCAAAGTAGAATGGTGGATGATGGTTGACCATGATTGCCTATGATTATAAACTCAAGGGATTTATATTTAACCTTAATATTAATATTATAACCCTATCAATAATATTATACCCTTTGAATATGAACCCTTAAATTAATAAACCCAAGGGATTAATACAAAGACTCCAAGGGATTATGAACCCAAGGGAATAATATTAAATCCAAGGGATTAATATTAAAAACCCAAGGTATATAAACCCTAAGATAAATATTATAAACCCTAAAATTAACATGGTTGACCATGGTTGGATTTCATATTGAGACAATCCTTATCACAATGTGATATTCGACTGTGGTTGACTGTGGTTGATTTTCATATTGAGACAATCTTTGTCACAATACGACGTTGGACCATGATTGATCATGGTTGACCATGATTGATATTATAAACCCAAGAAAATAATAAACCCAAGGGATTAATAATAAAAATCCAAGGGATTATAAACCCAAGTATATAAACCCTAAGATAAATATTATTAACCCTTATATAAACATGGTTGACTATGTTTGATTTTCATATTGAGATGATATTTGTAGGTTTTAACCCTATACAGAAATTACCTGCATACGAATTATAAAACAAAGAAAATAAACAATGCGAGAGCATAACACATAAAACACATGCATAAAGATTTTCCCTTGGATCCCAAAACCGGGACTACTAGCTTGATTTTTCATTATATTCCTTTCAACGTTACAATACATATTTATGCATGCTGAATCATCCAATACCATGGACCGAAAACCATCATCCAAAACCGTGGACTGAAACCATAGGTAGGTTCGCCCAACCTAATATAGGGTCCAAAAAAAAATTTCCCGGGAAGTTGCCCCGGACCCCGTAGAGGGGGGGCTACCCGCCCCCTCAAGCCCCCCACTGCGCAAT
>APFE031453554.1:13931-33211 GCA_000404065.3 Pinus taeda
AAATGATACATAGTACATAGACTTACCTAGTGATGGAACTTTCACAGGTCCAAACACATCACTGTGCACCAGCTCTAATATTTGTTTCGTCCTCTTACCACCAGAGGGGAAACTCACCCGATTCTGCTTCCCATATACACAATTTTCACAGAAATCAAAATCCAGAGAGCTAATACTCATACCTTCTACCATACCTTTACCATGAAGTATTCGAAGGCCCTTCTCTCCAATATGTCCAAGCCTTTGATGCCACAACATGGTCTTCTCTCCAGAGACCACAAGATTTTCTGCTCCATTTTCAGGAACCATAGAACTATTGCACCCGTCAACAACAGTGCTACCTTGCAGCTTGTACAGAGTTCCAATCCGAACTCCCCGCATCAATACCAGTGCTTCTCGAACCATCTTGCCGGTATCCTTCTCGAACACTGTCTTTACACCTGCATCATCCAACTTGCTTACTGAAATCAGATTTCTGGCCAGTGCAGAAATATGCAAAACACCCGGAAGGGTTCTAAGCCTTCCACCTTGCAACTTCAACTTTACTTTTCCACGACCAATGATTCTAGCCTTCCTATCATCTCCTAAGAAGACATCACCACCATCGTATTTCTCATACTCGCAGAACCACTCTATGGGGAGTGAAGTGAAAGGATGCACCTGAGTCAATCAACCATGCCTCATGATCTACATGTGTACTTGAAGAAGCCAAGTACACATCCCCACCTTCATCTGAGGTGGTTTTTGCCTTTGCAGAAGGAGCATTATCAGATCCCTTTCCTTTATCAGGAGCTTTAGATTTACACTCCCTTCTGAAGTGCCCTTCCTTTCCGCATTTCCAGCACACCACCTTTATAGGTTTTCCTGGAGATTTAGATCTCCCTCTAGATTTAGATCTCCCATCGATGACTTATTTTTGTTTATGTTCTGGGACCGTCCTCATACAGACAAGGCATCACCATTCTGGTTGTCCATATTTTTCCGTCTCATCTCCTCCGTCAGCAAGGCTGAGACTATTTCATCAAAATGCAAAGTGGTTGCATTGCTACCTATTGCAATAACCAGACTATCCCACGAATCTGGTAGAGAACACAAAAAATTGATGCACTTATCTTCATCTAAAATTTTAATATACACAGATGATAATTGACTTACCACAATATTAAACACATTCAGATGCTCTGTCACCGAGTCTCCATCATTCATCCTTAGGTTATACAATTTTTCCGCAAGAATAGTTTATTCACCACAGACTTAGATTGGTACAAAGTCCCTAACCTGTCCCACAGAGCCTTCGCCGTAGCTTCCCCTGATACATTCATCAATACTGAATCTGAGACACACAATCATATTCTGCTCTTTGCCTTCCGATCCAACTTCTTCCATTCTTCATCGGTCACTCTCGTTGGTTTAGTACCCGGATCTACCGCGATCCAATAATCTTTATCCACCCACAGATCCTCCATCTTGAGTTTCCACAACTCAAAACTCTGACCATTTAACTTCTCAATCTCTAGCTTTCCGCTACTCGCCATCTTCTTTCACCACCAGAATCGATCTCGCAGATCTCCCACTGAACAGGGTCTACCACAGGCCCGAGAAAAACCCCTCACCAAAAAAGGTGGCCCCTTGAAGCCAAAACATCTCTGATACCAAATGTAGGTTTTAACCCTGTACAAAAATTACATGCATACGAATTCTAAAACAAAGAAAATAAACAATGTGAGAGCATAACACATAAAACACATATGCACAGAGATTTCCCCTGGATCCCAAAACCGGGACTACCAGCTTGATTTTTCATTATATTCCATTTAATGTCACAATACATATTTATACATGCCGAAGAATCTAATACCATGGACCGAAAAACCATCGCGTCCAAAACCATGGACCGAAAACAATAGGTAGGTTTTCCCAATCTAATATAGGGTCCAAAAAAAAATTTCCTGGGGCACTGCCCCAGACCCCGTAGAGGGGGGCTACCCGCCCTTTTCTTTTGGATCAAAGACGAGGTTGAGATCTTCAACCACTATTATATTCTGAGGGGAGTAAATGTCTAAGTAATCAAACAAATCTAGCCAGCATTCTTTCTTCTCTATAAGGAGGATTGGGACATAAAGGTTGAAAAGAGAGATGGAGAGCTTACTAGATAGATGTTGAAGTTCGGTGTATACCCAATGTTGGGTCTCAAAGGAAATTTATAATTGAAACTTGTCCTCTTACCACAATGTTGGTAGGCCACCAAAGAAACCTCTTGAACTAATGGCCTTTCCTACATTTTTTTCCCATTTTATTTTGCTGATATCAAGAAGGGTTTCCCCTTCAATCTTAGTGTCTTGGAGCATTAGGATATCGAGAGTTTATATTTTCACAAGGTTTTTAACAACTTCAGCTTCCGTAAGATTCCCCAAGCCTCTGCAATTCCAAGAAACTAGTCTCATTATTTAACGGGAGTGGAGTGAGTTGATCCCCCCTTAGGGGTCCTTGCTCTGGTGTTTCTCCCAATAGACATTTCAATGGTGGATTGGTTGCCTTGCATTTTCTACCTCTCCACCTCTTCTTCCTTGGCTTCCTTATGAGATTTCCTCCCAACTCTTTTGGAGGGTCTCTCGAATGTCTCATCTTCCAATGACCTAGAGGTTTCCAGAGGTTTTTTCCTTGTCATTTATGTATAGGTAGGTGTGGAGGAGGTTCTTGCTGGGGAGTCAAGCTGGGTTACTTCTATGTTCTTCTTTTCTACATTCAAGATCATCTATCTCTGATTCTAGAATTTCGTTACTTCTATGTTCTTCTATGAGTGAAGGAACTTGGCATTCAAGCTCCTCTATCTCTGATTCTAGAATTTCGTTTGGTGTGCTGAGGGTTTTGAATGGGTTTATTGAGGCTATTGTCCTTGGTTTTTCTCCTCTTCCTTCCGCTTGTACCACTTTTGTTAAGGGAGCTCCAGATTCCGTCAATGCCTCTTTCCCTTTGTTCCTCTTATTCACCTTGGCTTGGACTGCTTTCTACACTTGGGTCCATTTTTCTCCTTTCAGCTTCTCTAGATCTTCCTCCTCCTTTCTTTTTCACAGTATCTTGCAAAATGCCCATATTCATGGCAATGTTGTAGAAATTCCCACTGTAGATAAAACGATTATGCAATATACTAAAACAAAATACAAGATCTACTTCTACAACACTTTGCGGAAGCTTAATCGAATTGAGCAAGATCAAGAGAACACATATAACTGAGAATGAGAAATCAATCACACATAACACAAAAGAAATAACCCGAGGAAAGCCTTAGCACTAAAACCCCAATCTCTGTATTATCATACAAGTGGAAATCTTGTTCAAGTTACAAAAAGAATCAACTCTCAGGCTATCTTGCTCTCTCTACAATAAAAAACAATACAACTCATAGACTGAATAGACATAGTATATGTCCTCCTCAATCCCTCCAAGCCTCCTATTTCCCTGTGCAGTTTTTCTTGGGGTACAATGATGTCACATGTGTGAATTGGCCTCATCACACTACCTAAACCTGAAGAAGTAACTGCGCAATCATCAAGGAAAGAATTCCTTCTACATGCAAGGAATATTCATAATGGAATATTCTAGCAACTGATAGTACACTACCCCTCCATCTGATCTCAACTGGGTCTCTATCTGAATGATGAGTTATTTATGAGAGAATACTCAGTTATCTGAAGTGCAATAGTTACATGCATGCAAGCATTAACTAACTGAACTTACATTAATTCAACAAATTGTTTAAATTAATCTAACTAGACTTGACTCAATTAATTGAGCCAACTAATTACAACTCAATACTACAACTCCTCCTTATCTCTTTAACTAATGGATAAATTCCTCAATTAATGGATAAATTGTTTCATGTCCCCACATAGACTTCATGTTTGATTTTCCTTAACTAATTAACTCAAGATGAATTAATTAATTATTTTACAAATAGCTGCTAAGATCAAATTCGAATTTTACTTCACTATTTTAGTTTAGGGACTGACTAAAATAGGAAGGTATCCAGAAATGCTATTTATAGAATGCTATTTTTAGCACTTCCATTTTTCATCCATTGTTGCTAAGATCAGCACTGGCTGAACTACTATTTATAGTAGTGTTATTTTTAGCAATTCTTTTTTTAGCATTTCTTGTTGCTATTTTCAACACTCCCTCTCAACAACAAAGGGATTATCATTAACCCCAATCCTATCTCTGTGGAACTCAAATTTGCATTTTTACAATGCCTTAGTCAAAATATTTGCATTCTATTCCTCGGTCGAAACATACAGCAACAACATGATCCTCTTGACCACATCTCTCGAAGATGGTGATACCGGATATCAAAGTGCTTGGACCTGTCATGAAAAACTGGATTCTCAGAGAGTTTGATACAACTCTAGTTATCACAATAGATCACTGCAGGATCCATCATCTAACCAAAAAATCCCACTAGAATCTTCTGCATCCAAATGCCTCACATGCAGCCTAACTAGCAGCCATGTATTCAGCCTCTGCTGAGCTAAGTGCAACTGATCTTTGTTTCCTATTGTACCAGGAAACTGCAACTAAACCAAGGTTGAAGATTCCTCCAGAAGTGCTCGTCTGGTATGATGGACTCCCTACCCAATCCTCATCTGTGAAGCCCTAAAGCTTCACTCCCTCTATCCGTCTGTACCAAAATTCGAACTGAGATGTGCCTCTGAGGTATCTTAGCACATGCTTCGTTTCCTTCCAAAACACCTTGGTAGGTTGAACCATAGCTTGACTTAGCTGGTTCACTGCAAAGCATAAGTCAAGTCGTGTGTTCACCAGATACACAAGTGAACCCACAAGCTATTGATAAATAGTAGCAACTACTACCTCACCTGAAGTAGCATCCTCCTTCCTCCAGTTCCCATCTATAGGAGTCTGCATGGGCTTGCACTTCTCCATGTGAAAGCGCCTAAGTATCTCATTGGCATACTTGCCTTGAGACACAAATACTTCCCCATCTTTCTTCCACACCTCCATGCCTAAAAAGTAGTGCATAAGGCCTATGTCCTTCATCTCGAACTCTCTTACAAGGTCCTTCTTGCAAGACTGTATCAGTTGATCATCACCTGTCAAAATCAGATCATCAACATAAAGAACAATGATCAATGGTTTCCCTTTTACCATGATGCGGTAAAGGTTCACATCTGCTTCACTCTTGGTGAAGCCCAAATCGGTGAAATAGTTGTTGATCCTGGTTTACCAAGTACAGGGTGCTTGCTTCAGCCCCTACAGAGCCCAATTGAGTCTACACACATGCGACTCATGATCAAAGGTTTTGAAACCTTCTAGCTGCTCAATGTACACCTCCTCCTCAATCTTCCCATTGAGGAATTTTGTCTTCACATCCATCTAGTGGATCTTCCACCCCATCTGCAATGATAGTGCCAATATCGATCTAATTGATGAGTACCTTGCTACAGGAGCAAAAGTCTCATCGTAGTCTATCCCCTCGACTTGTGAGAAACCCCGGGCAACAAACCTTGCCTTATGTTTCTCAACACTGCCATGAGCTACTTGCTTTACCTTGTAAAGCCATATAGAACTCACCACTGACTTTCCCTAAGGCCTTGGGACATCATCCCATACATTGTTCCGAATGATAGAGTCATACTCCTCTACCATTGCATCAACCCAGACTGGTTGTTACACTGCCTCCTCAAATGAAGAAGGTTTGGTATCTACACACTCCCCAACCATGGCCATGTACCCAGTGTACCACTTGGGTGACCTCCTCTATCTGCGTTGAGAAGATGGTTGTCCCATATTCTCCCACGCATCCAACATCAACTTGTCAGATTCCCTTGAGCATTTCTGGCCATCTCTGGAAGTCTCAGCATGAGTGGATTTATCCACTCTTGGATCCTCTGCATGTGGCTACTCCGCATCAATCTGAGGCTCCTCCTCCTTAAGAATTGAAGGTTCCTCATCTGCATGCAACTTGAGCTCCCTCTCAATTGACACTTTCATGGCTTTCTGCTCATTGAACTTCAGATCCCTGCATACCACTCTCCTTTGAGTGGAAGGGAGGTACACCCGATAGTTGTGGGGTGTATCCGTGTACCCCATAAGTATTCCCAACTTAGCTGCTTGGTCTAGCTTCTTCTTGGCATCTTTGGTCACATGACAGTAAACTGATGATCCAAAGATTCAGAAGTTACTTGCATCAGGTCACTTCTCAGAATAGACCTCCATAGGTGTCTTCATCCCCAGTATATGATGCAGGCTCTTGTTCTGCAAGTATACTAATGTATTGCATGCCTTAGCCCACAAATGCAGTGGTAGGATTTGGCCATGCAACATTGCTCGAGCTGCTCCCACAATTGATCTATTCTTCCTTTAGGCCACACCATTCTGCTGTGGGTTATGGGGTGCCGTCAATTCTCGTTTAATACCTTCTGCAACACAGAAGTCTTTAAACTGTTGGGGACATACTTTCCACCATTGTTGCTATGCAAAGCTTTTATTTTCTTTCCATATTCTTTCTCTACCAAGAATTTAAACTCACAAAACCTCAAGAAGGTCTAATCCTTCTTTTGCATAAAGGAGATCCAGCATCTACAAGAAAAATCATCAATAAAAATAACATAGTACCTTTGTTTAGCAGTGGAGTTTGTAGAGAAAGGTCCACAAACATCTGAGTGAGCGCACTCTAGGATTACTCTAGCTCTACTATCTTGATCTAGAAAGGAAGATTTCGCATACTTACCCAAGGTACAACCTTTGCATGTAGTTGTCTACTCAAGTTTTCCCTTGGGTAATCCATTAGAAATTTACTACATGATCTTCAGGGCTCCATGGTACAAGTGGCACAGTCTTCTATTCCATAGCTCGCCAATATCTTGGCTCTACACCATCTCAAATTTTGAACTCAAAGTATCACAATCATCTACCTCTAGCTTGTAGAGATTCTTGACTTGAATCCCTATTCGCTTTGTCTGTCCAGTACCAATATGCCTCAGGAATACCTTTCCTTGACTAAAGACTACATCATAGCCTTTATCTTCTAGCATAGGGACAGACACAAGATTCTTCTTCAGACCTGGTACATACTTTACATCAGTCAGGGTGAGGGGAGCTCCATGCTCCCTATGAAACACAACCATACCTTCACCTGAAACATATTACTTTCTATCATCACCCATCTCGATCTACATCTAGAGATCCTTCTCCTCTAAGGTACTAAAAAGATTCTTGTCACCTAACATGTGGAATGAAGCTCCACTGTCTAGGTACCACACACATCCCACCTTGGATGAAACCATGCATGCGATAAGTGAGAAATCCAACTCAAACTGTGAGGCCAGTGCCTCACCATCAAATCCCTTTGAGGAACCCTTATTCGATTTATTCTGTGGACAATTCGTAGCATAATGGCCCACTTCATGACATTGAAAGCATCACACTTTCTATTTTTCAATCTTCTTCCACCATGGGAAGAACCATATTTGGAATGGGACACCTTCCCTTTCCCTTTCCTCACCTTACTCACTAAGGTTATATTTTCCTCGTCATCTTGCTTCGATGAGGATCCATCTCAAGTGCTTATTCTTATTTCCTCCTGCATCAAATCAAACCAAAGTCGTTCCCAATCTGGTAGTTTTTCTCTTCCATTAACCAAGTCTTGGTAGCTATGCCAGCTCATAGGAAGACTGAGGAGTGCAAGACTCACCATGTCATCATCAGCAGTCGTGATCCCTACACTTCCAAGCTCATGCTTGTAGGTGGTGAGCCTGTTCAGATATGTAGAGATCGTGTCGCCCTTTTCACACTTGATCTTACGAAGCTTGTCTTTCAGTGCTAGCTTCATCTGATCGTTGTTGTTATGATATAAATCTTGCAATGTTTTCCACATCGAAAATGGTGTCTCCTTCCCATGGAGGCTCGAGACAATGTGATCTCAAACTTCCTCCAGGAGGATTCTCCTTGCTCTAGCCACACATTTCTTCCATTCCGCTAGTTGAGTAGCATCAGTCAAGTTTGGGACTTCTTGATCAATGAAGTCATTTAGACCATTATCCTCTAACACTACCTCCATATGATCCTTCTAGGCTATATAATTCGATCTTCCATCAAGGTCATACTCGAGTCTTAAACCACTGAATGCCATAGGTGAAATTGAGATGTGATAAGAACTCGATTTCTATATTCAGGAACCACAAACTTTGAACTTCTCCTTCTTGTATATTATTCTTCACCTTGATCAACTTTTCTCTGATACCATGAAGAAATTCCCACTCTAGATCAGCAGATTATGCAATATACTAAAACACAATACAAGATCTACTTCTACAACACTCTGTGGAAGTTTAATCAAATTGAGCAAGATCAAGAGAACACATATAACTGAGAATGATAAATCAATCACACATAACGCAGAAGAAATAACCTGGGGAAAACCTCGGCCTAAAACCCCAATCTCTATATTATCATACAAGTGGAAATCTTATTCAAGTTACAAAAAGAATCATCTCTCAAGCTATCCTGCTCTCTCTGCAATAAAAAACAATACAACTCATAGACTGAATAGACATAGTATATGTCGTCCTCAAGCCCTCCAAGCCTCCTATTTCCTTGCACAGTTTTTCTTGGGGTCCAATGATGACACATGTGTGAATTGGTGTTGGGCAGTGGATCCTCCACGTAACGGTTTTGGGGCTTAAAGCCCACAATTTTGGGCAAAAGTATGGTAAAGGTTCCACGAACTGTGCAAAGCATGAATTGTAATGAGTCAAGTCAAAGGGTTTTCTGCCTGAGAATAATGTAAGATAATAGAAAGCGAGTTGGCCTGCCCATGGTCCGCGGACCATGGGAATGTATAAATAGAGCAGGGCTCTAAGGTTGGACGGCAGTTTTTTTGTAATGCTTGTTAAGAATGGAAGCGTATGGGTTTGTGAATTCGATCTGAGTCTATAAGTCTAAGTCAGGGGTGATAGTAGTAGAGTAGGCTCTGTAGCTGAGTGCACAGAGGCCCGGTAGAGTCTGTAGCTGTGTGCGCAGGCCCCTGCAGCTGAGTGCACAGGCCAGATTTGGTTGTAATGAACAGGAGATAAATAAAGATAATTGATTCTGAATCATTGAGTGTTTATCGCAGTTCTATATGTTTATGGTTATGTTCTGAATGTATAAATATTTATGGGTGCGTGCACTAGTTATAAATATTAAATGCTTGCTTCAAGACCTTAAGAATTAGATCTGATCTATAACAACTGCATTAATAGTATGAATTTAAGAAGTGCCTCACCATCAAGCTCCATGAAGGCCAGATGAACTGAGCAGAGTAGCGCAAGTGCGTATATTGGTTCGCGACCCTTCCAGTCCTCATTAAGAAATCCGTAGGGTGCAGAAACTTGGTTCCAGCACCCTCCCATACTACCTCGGGTGAGACTTCAGTCCACGCTCCACGAAATGTTGTTGAAAGGGCCGGTAGTGCGGGATTTGTTTGGCTAAAACACGTTCGAACCTAGGTCAAGCCCCATCAAGCCAACAATTGGCGTCATCACACTCACTAAACCTGAAGAAGTAACTGTGAAATCCTCAAGGAAAGACTTCCTTCTGCATGCAAGGAATATTCATAGTGGAATATTCTAGCAACTTATAGTACATTGCCCCTCAATTTGATCTCAACTGGGTCTCTATCTGAACTGACATGCATGAGTTATTTATGAGAGAATACTCAGTTATCTGAAGTGCAGTAGTTACATGCATGAAAGCATTAACTAACTGAGCTTACATTAATTCAACAAACTGTTTGAATTAATCTAACTGGACTTGACTCAGTTAACTAAGCCAACTAATTACAACTCAATATTAAAACTCATCCTTATCTCTTTAACTAATGGATAAATTCCTTAATTAATGGAGAAACTGTTGCATGTCCCACATAGACTTCATGTTTGATTTTCCTTACCTAATTAGCTCAAGATGAATTAATTAATTATTTTACAAACAACTGCTAAGATAAAATTCGAATTTTACTTCACTATTTTAGTTTAGGGACTAACTAAAATAGGAAGGTATCCTGAAATGCTATTTATAGAATGTTATTTTTAGAACTTCCATTTTTTCATCCATTGTTGCTAAGATCAACACGGGTTGAACTACTATTTATAGCAGTGCTATTTTTAGCAATTTTATTTTTAGCATTTCTTGTATCTACTTTCAACCAATGTCTACATTTGAATGGTAGTTGCTCGTAGTCTAACTCTTGGATATAAGACCAGTCTACTGTTGTTAACTTTACAACTTATGGTAACCTTATTTCCAAATCGACTTCAACACATATTCTTGCACATGAGTACTAATCCCTTCTCTCTGCTCGATCTATGTATTTTCCCAGGGTGTTACAAATTGTTTCTAATGACTTCGGGTTCAAACAATGCAGTGGTAGATGAGGGAGGCGCACCCATACTAGAACTATTCTCGACACATCTTGTGTTGGATCGAAATCTGGTGACCATGAGTTTAAATATAGACCTTGAGGTCCCATGAAATATTGTCCATTCCCAAAAATGAGATTTATGTCTTCTACCAAATCAAAAACAAACATAATGGCCCTTACCAACAAGAAAACTGTTGATGCCTTCCTTTGCTAATGGTTGCCAGTTCCTCTATACCCAAGCCTCAACAGTCTTGGGGGAAGGCCATAGCCCTATAAATTGTCCGATGAGCCCTCTTTCAGCTAAGTTCATAGCGGATCTACAAGAATCTTCAATGGGCTTTTAGCAGCCCAAGGATTTCTGCCTGGTTGTTGGTTCTCTATGTAAATCCCCAGTTGAATCTATCTTCACGAATACCCTCCGGGGAGTAGATCATTCCACCTAGTCCTGCTGTCCCTGGATTGCCGTTGAAGGCACCATAAAAAAAGATTTTTTTTTTACCCTATTTCGTCCACCAATCTTGAAAATCTGAGTCCGCTTCTCTTAGTATCCATACAAGAGTTTTACTGGGGCAAGTGGTGTTCTTTATCCTGTCTCGAAATATATAAGTTCCCGTCCATTTTTTTTCTTCTGGGAGAAGCATGTAATCTTTTTTAAGGGGATGATTGGCCATAGTCTCGAGGAGTAATGCTTTTTCTTTTGCTGCCACCTTCAAAGGGGAGTTTGGAATGCTGTTGAAGATCTGGTCGTTTCTAGCGAGCCATATTTTTCAATAGATGTATTTGGGTACTGCTTTCTAGATTTTGTTCCATGTTATCTTTCTTTGGGTCATGTGAGGATAACACATTCTCTAGGTTCTAAAAAGGTTAGCTACTTTGACTTGCAATGGGGCAGAGACATTGAGGCCTTGAAGGATGCAATCCCAGACTTCTTGAGCAAAAGAGAAATCCACAAACACAGGCTCCATGGTTTCCTGGGCTTTGCAGCAGAGAGAACACCGATGTGGCCCGTGAATACCTCTTTTACTCAGAATGTCGCTAGCTAGCACTTTCCCTTGCATTAATACCTAGGTGAAAAAAACTATTTTGGGGAGATCGATAGGGTCCCAGATTTGTTTCCACACAGATGCGGTATGGCTCAAAGCTTGTTGTGGTTGAAGAGAGGGAAATCCATGCCTTGAGTTGTAGATTCTAGTCTTTCCCCATCACCATTTTTTCATCAAACGCATGTGTACCGGTTCCAGTCCTGTTAACTCTTCTTCCAGGAGGGTCTTTTAACTATGCATTTGATCTGGAACTCATGGGATTTCCCAATTTCGCCATTTTCCGAAGTTGTCCCATGTCGAGATATCTACCAGGATGACGAATCATTGCTGCATGAGCCAGTACCTAATTTCTTTGATTGCTTCATTTTTGCTCAAAGGCTACTGTCCCATTATGTTGTCTTGCCACAACATCGTGTTTTTTACATTGCTAGGAATGTGATACAGGTTCTTTTGGAAGAACTCTATCCCACAATGACAGAGATGGCATATCGATGTCCCTTTGATCTTATTATCTATTTGAATGCTCCTTAGTGATGAGCCTTTTAGATATTTTTTCTTTATGACCTGACTTACAGGGTGTTTGTTGTTTGACAAGAGGGTCCAAAGTATTTTACCTCCAAGAGCCAGATTGGCAAGGCCTGGGTCTCTTATTTGCAGGCCTCCTTCAGAGATGGGGTGTTTATCTATATCCCAATTCACTAGGTGAAATTTTCTTTGGTTTCCTGTTCCTCCTCTCCATAAAAAATCCCTGATAAGTCTAGAGATCTGTTCTGTGATCTTCTTTGGAGTCAGAAGAAAGGAAGCCTGATGAATAGGTACGGAGGACAAAACATATTTTATAAGGATGAGTTTTCCAACATTGGTGAGCCATTGACCTCCCCAAGTTGTAATCTTGGACTTAATTTTGCTTATCACCTCTTTCCGCAGTGATAATTTGTTAGGGCCCAAGGTTATTGGTAACCCGAGATATTTGATTTTATCCCAAGAAGCGAATCCCAAAAAGCCTAAGGAGAGAGTTATTCTTTGAATTGCTTGTTGATCCACATTGCACCCATATATTGCACTTTTCCTTTTATTTATAAGAGCTCCTTATATGCTACAGAATTTTTGAAGAATTCCACTGTAAACATTGCCTATCTTGATGGGGGCTCTGCCCAAAAGAGGAGTATCATCTGCAAATAGTGCAGGTTGATAGCATCTAACCCTTTCACCAGCCTGACTCCTGGAGCTATCCCTACTTTCTTTTCAGCTACCAGTTTTCTACTTAACGAGTCTACCATCATAATGAACAAGAAAGGGGAGAGGGGGTAGCCTTGCCTTATTCCCCTTGAGGCTTGGAAATAGTTTGCTGGCTTGCCATTAACTAAAGGAGCTATCCATGGATTTTCAGTACAAGCTTTAATAAAATTGACAAAGTTAGAGCTAAAACCAAAGGAAAGGAGGACTTTGTGTAGGAAAGAAAGATTTACCCAGTCAAATGTTTTTGCCATGTCTAGCTTTATGAGCATACCTTGCTCCTGCTGAAGATAACTAGAATGTATGACTTCTTGAACCTATATTACATTGTCCAATATATGTCTCCCTTTGACAAAGCCGCCTTGGGTGGGAGAAATGAGTCTCCAAAGCAGTGGCTTGATTTTGTTTGCCAGCAATTTTGTTAGGATTTTGTATGATATATTGCAGAGCGAGATTGGCCTAAACGTGTCAAAAGTGCCAGGGTTCACTTCTTTTGGTATTAATGCAAGAATGGTAGAATTAGTACTACCTCCCACTTTAGCTTTTTGATGAAAACCTTTAATCATCCTCAGTAAATCAGTTTTTATTATTTCCCAACAAACTCTATAAAAATGAATTGAGAAGCCATCAGGTCATAGTGCCTTGTCTGGCTCCATGGACCAAATTACTTTACAAATTTCTTCCTTTGAGAAAGGTTTCGTAAGACTAGTGTTGTCCTCCTTGCTTACTAAAGAATGAATGTGAGAGAGAAATTCAAATATGACTTCTTCACTACCATTCCCATCCTCTTTATAGAGATTCTGGAAATGATCTTCTGCTTCCTTTTTTAGCTGTTCTTGAACTTTGAGCACAGTCCCATCTCAGCAAGTGATTTCAGAGATATGATTTCGGGATAGCCGAGCTCTATATTGCCTATGGAAGAACGAGGTGTTTTGGTCTCCAGCTTTAAGCCATAGGCTACGAGACTTAAGCCTCCAAGTATCTTCTTCTTGGCGTAAAGTGTGGAAAGATTTGATTTGGGCAGCTTGTTCTTTTTCTAAATCTAAATTAGAGATCTCCTTATTTTCCATATTCATTTGCATATCTATTAAAAGTTGGACTGTCTCTTTTCTGTTGCTGGTGGCAGAATTTGAGGGTTCTTTAATCCATTTTTTTAGAGCTCTCTTGGTTATTTTTATTTTCTATTCCCACACGAAGCTGGGAGATCTTGTCACAGGTGTGGACCATGCCTCCAGAACAATTTCCATGAACCCTTCTTTTCGTGACCAAAGCGATTTGAATCTAAAATGGATAGGGCCCAAATTTTCTTCCTCTTCCAGCTATATGAGGATAGGTTTGTGGTTTGAGGCCAGATTTGGGAGAATTTTTGAAGAGATCATTTTTTTTCCTAGCAACAAAGAGCTTTGTGCTAGGAAATGATCTATTCAGGTGGAGATGTGTTTTTCCCTCGCTCTATTGTTGTCCAAGTATAAAGTCATTTCTTCGATTTGAAGTCAAGAAGATCCCAATCAAATATTAGCTCCTCTACTAATGGAAGCATTTGGTCCCTTCCACTATTATCGCCTATCTTTTCTTTTGGATCAAAGACGAGGTTGCGATCTCCAGCCACTATTATATTCTAAGGGGAGTAAATGTCTAAGAAATCAGACAAGGTCAGCGAGCATTCTTTCTTCTCTCTAAGGAGAACTGGGACATCAAGGTTGAAAAGAGAGACTGAGAGCTTACTAGATGGATGCCAAAGTTCAGTGTATATCCAATGTTGGGTCTTAAAGGAACTTTCTAATTGAAACTTGTCCTCCGACCACAATGTTTCTAGGCCACCAGAGGAACCTCTTGAACTAATGTCCTTTCCTGCATTTTTTTCCCATTTTATTTTTCTAATCTCAAGAAGGGTTTCCCATTCAATATTAGTGTCTTGGAGCATGAGGATATCGGGTGTTTCTATTTTCAGAATGTCTTTAACTGTTTCATCTTTTGCAGGATTCCCCAATTCTTTGCAATTCCAATAGACTAGTCTCATTATTTAACAGGAGTGGAGTGAGTTGATCCCTCCTTAGGGGGCCTTGGTCTGGTGTTTCTCCCGATAGATATTTCAATGGTGGATTGGCTGCCTTGGATTTTTTGCCTCTCTACCTCTTCTTCCCTAGATTCCTTATGAGATTTCCTCCCAACTCTTTTGGAGGGTCTCTCGAATGTCTCATCTTCCGAAAACCCAAAGGTTTCTGGAGGTTTTTTCCTTGTAATTTCTACATAGGTAGGTGAGGAGGAGGTTCCTGTTGGGGAGTCAAGTTGGGTTACTTCTATGTTCTTCTTTTCTGCTTCGAGTGAAGGAACTTGGCATTCAATATCCTCTATCCCTGATTCTGGAATTTCGTTTGGTGTGCCGAGGGTTCTAAATGGGTTTATTAAGGCTGTTGTCCTTAGCTGTTCTCCTCTTCCTTCCGCTTGTACCGTTTCTGTTAAGGGAGCTCCAGATTCTGTCAGTGCCTATTTCCCTTTGTTCATGTTATTCACCTTGGCCTGGATTGCTTTCTTCACTTGGGTCCATTTTTCTCCTTTCGACTTCTCTAGATCTTCCTCCTTTCTTTTTTGCAGTAGCTTGTGAAATTCTCGTATTAATGGCAATGTCTGCATTTGAATGGTATCTTCTCGTAGTCTAACTCTTGGATATAAGACTAGTCTACTATTGTTAACTTTACAGCTTCAGGTAACCCTATTTCCAAATCAACTTTGACGCATATTCTTACACATGAGTACTGATCCATTTTCTCTACTCGATCTATATATTTTCCCAGGGTATTAACAATCGTTTCTAGTGACTTTGCTTTCCAACAGTGTAGTGGTAGATGAGGGAGGTGCACCCATACTAGAACTGTCGTTGGCACATCTTTTGTCGGATCGCAATCTGGTGACCATGAGTTTAAATACAGACCCTAATGTCCCATGAAATATGGTCCATTCCTAAAAATGAGATTTCTATCTTCTACCGAATCAAAAACAAAGACAAAATAACCCTTACCAACCATAAAATTGTTGATTCCTTCCTTTGCTAATGGTCAACAGTTCCTCTATACCCAAGCCTCGACATGCTTGGGAGAAGGCCATAGGCCTGTAAATTGTCCAAGGAGCCCTCTTTCAGCTAAGTTCATAATGGATCTGTAAGAATATTTAATGGGCAGGGCGAATGTGGGAATGATGTGAAGTTTCTTTATGAACTTGCGCTAAGTTTCCCTTGCTAGGTGTTTACTACCATCGCCGACCAACTTCCTGAAAGCAAGGATCTCTGGCGGAGGAGGCGAAGGAGGAGGGGCCTCAGGAACTCCTCTCGGGGCCATGGAGGTGATGGCAGATATTTCACACCAGGGGTATCACACGCAGATTTAAATTTCACTGTCGCTCCCACTAC
This sequence comes from Pinus taeda, assembly GCA_000404065.3. Classification (NCBI taxonomy): domain Eukaryota; kingdom Viridiplantae; phylum Streptophyta; class Pinopsida; order Pinales; family Pinaceae; genus Pinus; species Pinus taeda. The sequence goes on from APFE031453554.1 coordinate 30,034, forward strand.
TAAATAACCTTTTTAACTATCACTCTGAAAGTTTTTAGCCTATCACTACCCTCTGTGTCATTTTTCGGTTTGAATCTTGAACTTTTCAACCAGACAAAATGTAGAAGAAGGCTAAAATGAAAAAATTTATCCCACACCCTACAACGTAGCAAGGACCCAAAAGGCCTCTGTTAATCTCGGACAGTACATGTAAGGATTGTGGAACAGCTACATGGGAAGACAAATATGACATGTTATAAAAAGAAAAATTGAAGGTAACAGTCATGTAGATAACAGATGATGAATCTGTTCCATCAAGAGATACACTTAACGATTTATCCAACTCTTGTCTTCACCGAATAGGGGACTAACCAAAGATTTTGCTGTATACTGATATGGTTAAAGCATCAATATAACAGACAGGACGCTCCTCAAAGCTGATGGAAGAATGTTTGGATCTTTCAAGCCTGAAGACTTGAAGAGAATGTATCATTTGCTAGAACCCCAGAAGTTCTACAACAAATCATTCCTCCAAGAATTCTCGAAAGAAAATGAAGTAGAATCAGATCCCATCAGACAATGGAGACATTGCCCAAACAAACACAAACATGAAACATCCAGTATGTATTTAGTGGACTCCCTAGCATCTCCATATTGTTATGTTGCCGCAATGATGTGTAGACTTTTTGGATACTCCAATAATAGTAAGTTTTCTGTTGAAATGGTTTCATTAATAGAAGCAGCATCAGGCTCTTATGTGATGGATTGGTCTAATAATCTATCAGATAAAATGGCCATCCAAATCTTGACTACAGGAAAAACATATATGTTTCCACTCGAGTCATTCCCCCATTTTTTATGAGTGCCTACATAGTTGATACCATCTATTTCAATTCTGAGTTTCCCATTATGGGATGGAAATGGACTATCCAAGACCCAACTCCTATCCATATTTACCATAAATTCCTATGGAAAAGCCATTTTAATAAACATTTCTATAAAATTTGTCATGGTTTCATCCTACCCATTCATCAAACCATTTTTAATAAACCAGCTCCTTGACTGTCCAAGGAGGCTACTATTCATTTAACCTCAATTGGTAGTTGGTTTGGGGAAGAAATGTTCACATACACTAGGGTTTTTGGAAGCATCACTAACCCGCATGTCCTTCCTCTTTATGTCCCAGAACTATTGGCTAGGGAGATAGCCTATCAAATAGTTGAAAAAGGACTCACTAGAAATCTTAAAGAAGCCAAGAAACTGTTATGGCCTACCTTTCCTATTCGCTATGGTATTTATTCATTGCGTGATTACAAACATGCCCAAATTGAGGCTGAGAAAATAAAGGGTTTGAATCTAGCTTCAATTTGCAAAAGACAGTATGATCCAAACAAAGTTGCCTACAATTTCACTGCTCAGGTAAAGGTTAGACAATTAATCCATGAGAAGGATAAATTGGATGACCTATTCAAATTAGCAGAAACGTTCTCACAATTAGGTCAACTGGAAAACATCAAGCTATATTCAAAGAAAATGGGCCAATTCATCCAATATAGAATGGAAAGGCTTCAGACAGTACCATTAGACTTGCTAAACATTTTACCAATCATTCAACAAATAGAGCAAAGCACAGAACAAAATACAGAGAAATATTCAAGTAGAGCTGAGACAAGCGACAAATTGAGTAAACAATTAAGCACAGATGTTAACATTCATCCAGTACTAATCAAATAATGGGAGCAGTTTGACCAAAAAATAAAAGGTCAAGACGATACAAGAAATATTATCACACCAGAACCCCCCTTAATACAACAGTCCATCATTCAAAACCCAGCGATTGAAAAACCATCCAGCAAGGAGGCAACTCCGAAAGAAATTGAGATAATCCCTGGACATCATTCATCAGATATTACACTGAGCATTGAGGAAATTCCACCTTTGGACGTGTTCTATAGCCCTATATACAAAGTTGTAGTCAAGAGGCAAAGAAAGAAAAGAAATATGGAGCAAACATCAGCAACAATTCTTGAAGATGAATATGTGAATATCATCTAGAAAGACTCAAGGGTCAATCATCTAAAGACTTAACCAAATTGTCTCAGTTTGTGGGAGAATATACAGTTGCTACAATAGATAAAGCAACTGAAGTAAATCAACTGGTTAAGGAAAGGGATGAAAAGATTAAGCAACTGGAGGAACAATTATTGATGGAAAAACAGGTTATTGATCATCATGTCAAAGAAAGACAACAACAACTCCATCAAGAGTTTGAACAACTAAAATTAGAACATTAGGAAGAGATAAAAGCGAAGGAAGAGTAGATAAAGCAGCTCCAATTCTCAATGGAACAGTAGAAAAACAATCCCAAGGTTGAAGAGTTTGTAAAAGAAGCCTTAGAGATAAATACTTTGTTATTTCAACAGCTAGTCCAACTCTGCAGGAAGGTATCTCTCATTTACCCATTGTGTATCAAAACCAAGACATTGATAGATCAAGCAGTGAATTTCAGAATGGAATTTCAAGATGCAGATGATAAAATAACAAGTTACATCGCCTAGAAATACACAAAAGAAGGGATGCTAATTTGCAAATAATTGAAGAGGCTCATAAGGAAATATTATTTTTAGAATGGGATATACAACTGAAGAAAGCAAAAAGAGCAACCTCAAGGGCCAGGGAAGTAATGAATAACATCATTGAGCTGATAAATGATAACCTACACACCACCAATTTAAATTTTGAATGTTCCCCGGAAAGTCTTCCAAAAGCAAAAGTTTTAGAGAAACTGTTAGCCTTGCTGGCAGAAGGCCCACAAATGGATCCATATAGGCTCTTAAAATCTCCAAATTTGCTTAAAAACATGCCAATGGATCCATTAATGCTCTTGAAATCTTGAGGATTTGCTCAAAGATCATCCAATGATCAAAATCAGTGTAAGAGGAGAGCCCTTGGAAGGGCGTGTAGGTTTTAACCCCGTACAGAAATTACCTGCATATGAATTCTAAATCACAGGAAAAATAAAAATGCGAGAGCATAACACATATACACAGAGATTTCCCACTGGATCTCAAAACCGAAACTACCAGCTTGATTTTTCATTATATTCCTTTCAATGTTACAATACATATTTATACATGCCGAAGCATCCAATACCATGGACCGAAAAAACCATCGCGTCCAAAACCATGGACCGAAAACC